>MJUU01062609.1:129521-142471 GCA_002080025.1 Modiolus philippinarum
ATAACTCAAACTCAAATTTTTTACATTCCTCCCCACTAAGGAGACAAAATAACATTTTTGTCCAACCCAAACACACAGCAAACAAAAATTTTCCTGTCTTTTTAAAGCTTTGACACTTTCTATAATCAGCAAAAACAACTGCAGAAATAAACTCCATGCATGAACATATATATATATCTATATACAAACCTAGAGTCTTTTTAGGGGACTTCACTCTTCTAACCTAGACAATGCATCTGCCACTATGTTCAACCTACCTGGCACATACGAAATATGGAATTTTAACTCCTGAAGTACTAGACTCCACCTTAATAAACGTTGGTTACTCATTTTCATTCTATGAAGCCACTGTAATGGTGCATGGTCAGTTTCTATAACAAATTCCTTACCTTCTAAATAAATCCACAAAGACTTTACAGCCCAAACTATGGCAAATCACTCCTTTTCTATGACAGAATACTTACTCTCAGTTTTTGAGAACTTCTTGCTCATATTAAGTATTGGATGTCTGCCATCACTGAATTTTTGTTCAAGAACACACCCCACTCCGGTCTTACAAGCATCAGTGCACAATATGAATGTGAGAGGAAAATCAGGTGCTCTTAACACTGGCTCAGATGCAATCAATGACTTCAACTGATCAAAACACTGCTGGTGCTCACTTGTCCAAATTACCTTGTTTGGTAAACCTTTTTTTGTAAGATCTGTAATTGATGCTGAATATTTGGAAAAGTTTGGTATAAATTTTCTGTAGAATCCAATGAGTCCAATAAATGACCTTACCTGTTTCTTTGTAGTCGGTAGTTTGAAATCCAAAATAGCTTTGATTTTATCTTGAGTAGGTTTGATTTCTCCCCCTCCAACAATATGACCAAGAAATTCTAACTTACCAAATCCAAAGTAACACTTTTTTGGTCTAGCTGCAATGTTTGCTTTCCGGAGAGCCGTTAATACCAACCGTATATGTTTTAAATGCTCTTCAAATGTATTACTGTAAATTCCAATATCATCTATAGATAAAGGAATCTGCGAAACCGTCACAGTCTTTTAGAACTTTTTTCATCAAATGTACAAATGAAGCACTGGAGTTAACCATACCAAAGGGCATTACTGTAAATTGATACTGACCCATAGGTGTCACAAAGGCACTTTTCTGCTTTGCATCATTATCTAAACTTAACTGCCAATAGCCTTTAGTGAGGTCTATCTTGCTTACATATTTAGCCTTACCTATTTTATTTAATACACAATCTATTTGGGGCATTAAACTGACCCCCATTCTTTAAAGAACCCTGAAGTGAAAGTTCACTTCTTTACAGTGGGACATATCAGTAAGTGGGAATGGACTTTAACCATTCTACCTTGCAAAGTTGCCATGGTAAATTGTAGGTCAATGACGGCATCCAAAGCATGCATTGCAGTAGTCATCCCTAGATTCATTATACATACCAATATAGTTGACAAGGAACATGTCAGTAAGCAGGAATAGACTTTTAACCATTCTACATAACCAAGTTGCTCATGTGTAAAGTGTAGGTCAAAGACAGCATCCAAAGCATGCATTGTTGTTGACATCCAAAAATGCATCATATATACCATTTGGTTGATGTGGGGCATGTTAGTAAGCAGGAACGGACTTAAAGCATTCTACTGAACCAAGTTGCTCATGCTTCAAATGTAGGTCACAGCCAGCATCCAAAGCATGTGTTGTTGTTGTCATCCCAAAATGCATCATACATACCAATACAGTTGATTAGGGACAAGTCAGTAAGCAGGAAATTTCTTAAGGAACCACCAAAGAATTATTGATCAAACTTTGTCAGAGGAGATCATTGAGGAAAAGTTTACCATATACTATGGATGCCTAATGATGGCAAAAACTCACCCTTGATTTAGCCAAATGAGCTAAAATGGGAAGGGACAATGAAAAATGTACATCTTATTGCAGCTATATACAAAATGCTAAGTCAAGACCTTACCTTAATAGAGTAATCATTAACTTACCTATATCCTGATCACGTTTTATTTCATTGAAAGATGTAATATAATGTGGCCAAACAACCTTGTCAAAATAACCTGGAACATCTGGTGGATTGTAATATCTTGTTCTGTAAAAATAAAACATTAAAATTGTCCTCTACATTCTATTTACATCAATAAATTTTCAAAACTAGAGCATGTTGGAACCATAGACGCCAACCCCATTTGGCCTCAATCAGTGACTATCAACTGAATTTTCAGTAATTTTGGTCTTCTCTCAGTCATCATCATAAAATATTTCTAGTTACTGAATCTGTATCACTGAGTATTTGCAAAAATAGTGTACAAATTACAGAATATCAAAATCTTGAACACGATGCAATGTTTTCAAAAATCATGATTACTGATCTGTTGTGACCAATAGATATTTTGTGAACGCTCTGTTGGCAACTTTCAACTTCAGATCTAGATAAGTCTACTTAAAACCACACAGAAAAGTTCTGAGAAACCCGAAAGCAACATCCGTTTTGTAATTTAGAAAACCAGTGCGGAACCACAATGAAAGAAATCCAAGTTTTGCAAACTTGACCAGCAGTGCTAGAAAATCCCTAACAATTCAATTACTGAGCGTAATGCCAAAATTTTGACCCCAAATCTATGAAAATTACCAAGAATCTGTTGGCATCTATGTGGAACTGGTATTGTTGGATGGGCCCCACATTTTCAATCCTGAATTTCTGGGCAAAAGTAAAAATCATATATGTGTGGATTCAAATTCTGTTTGATGCACTAATGTGTTGATACAGTAATTTGCTGGACACAGTGATTTCTTGACGTTTAACCAAGCATATCATTTCTTAGCTTCAGACTAAATATCAAATTATTTCCACTAATACGAGTCAAGAAATCTTCGACAGAAAATTGTTTTATAGTTAAAAATCAAAGTATCAGCAAACAGGAAGTAGTTCAGTGCCAAACCTTAAAATCACTTACACAATACAAATAATCATTTCTAAGCTTCAGACCAAATTTCAAATCATTCCCACAGATACAAACCAAGACATCTTTGACAAAAATTTGGTACATAGTTAAACATCCAAGTATTGGCAAACAGGAAGTGCACACCTGCCAAAGTTAAAAATTGCTTACACAATACAACTCATCATTTCCAAGCTTCAGACCAAATTTCAAATCATTCCTACAGTAGAAGGCAAGAAATCTGTGACGAAAATTTGGTTTATGGTAAAAAAATCAAAGTATCTGCAAACAGGAAGTGGATGCCAACAAACTTGAAAATCACTTACACAATAAAACTCATCATTTTCAAGCTTCAGACCAAATTTCAAATCATTTGCATTTATACAAGCCAAGAAATCTTTGATGAAAATTTTGTTTAAAGTACAAAATTAAAATATTGGCAAACAGGAAGTGGACATTCCATCAACTTGAAAATCGCTTACACAATACAATTCATCATTTCTAAGCTTCAGGCCAAATTTTAAATGAACATTCACCATACTATAACCAGGATTTGCACTCCGTGCAACCCGGCCAAAAATACCAATATTCCTACACCCTTTCCAACTGCTTTTTTATTTATCTGCATACCAATTATCACTGAAAGGTATTTCCTTAAAGAATGAAAACTTGGGTGATGACAATTTGAAAGGTGCCAACTCATCATCATAAAATATTATCCCTTTTCATATTCCCCGATTCCAAACCTGTTTAAGCAATATTTTGTATGAGGGGCTGACGACATTACAAAATGAGTAATTTACTACAAAGCTGAGGAGAAAAGTTTCCACAATAAATGTATTGAGTAAAGTAGTAGAGAATATAACACTTAATTGATACTTAAGCAACTGGCTTTCATCAGTTCTTTTTATTTTCTAATACTTCTACATGGCAGTCTTTTTCATTGCTTCTTACTGACAAAATGGGAAATTTAACACTTTATTACTGAGGAACAAAGGAGAAACTACTTTGTAAAACATTTGGCTATTGAGAGACCTAACAAAGGCCAGTGGCACAAAAAGTCAGTTATGGTGATACAAATTCTTTTCTTATTTCATACACAAAATTCTAATTAAATCTATATTGATAAAAAAGCTTATCTATAACTAGATTGACATGTGCACTAACACTCACAATCTTCTTTGTCTACATGTTTCCTCTGATGCTGTTAGAAAATATCTTTTATCAAAAAATTCTGTCAGTGGTCTGAAATACAGCAAATAAAAAAGATTTTATATAAACATACTTGTCTTGATAAGTTGGACTTTTTTCTAGTTTGATTTTTACTGTGAGTCTTTTTGTGTATTTATTTTTTAACCATTCACCACACATAGGGGAGGATTTGGATCCAAGAAAACAAGGTTAACCCCACTGCAATTTTTATGCCTGTCCCAAGTCAAGAATATGTTGGTCATTGGTTTGTCCTTGTCTTCTTATAAAATTTTAGTTTCTTGATATTCGGGTTATTGGATGTGGTTTGTTTCCGTTGATTTATTCATTTTTTACCCGAGCTGCAACTTAAAATAACATATGACCAATTTAATGTGGAAATCCAAATAGTTCTAAAATTTTCTATCTATTATATTTCCTACCTAATACCTGAAATTTTTAAGACTTTGAAAAGGTCAAATTTCATGTCTTGACATTTCAATATATAAATCACTGTGACCTCAACTCTGAACTGATAACAATTTCAATCAATACTGAAACCAAACTTCTCCTTAAATTTTCAATATAATTCTAAATCATTGTGACCTTTGGCCCTCTTTCCCTAAAAATCAATAAGGTTCTTCCCGTAATGGTATCCCAAAATATGTCCAAGTTTCATCTGAATTAAATCTAAAGTTTTTGAGTAATCTTCCTGAAAACAAATTTTTCTGAAATTTTTAACCTACTTTCAGCCACTGTGACCTTGACCTTTGACCTACTTTATCTTAAATCAATAGGATTCTCCAACAATATATCAAAGCTTCATTTCAATTGGATGAAAACTTTGAGTTAACTTTTGGAAACAAATTTTTTTTCTGAAATTTTCAAACTACAAAAATGTATGTTTGATCACTGCAACTTTGATCTTTGACCTACTTTCTCCAAAATCAATAGGGTTCCTCCCCTCCTTGTACAAAACTATTTATGCAAGTTTCATTTCAATTGGGTGTAAAGTTTTTGTTTTATCATCTGGAAACCAAATTTAATGTGAAGTTTTCAATCTATTTTCAGTCACTGTGACCTTGACCTTTGACCTACTTCCTCCAAAATCAGTAGGTTTCCTTCCCTGCTGATATCAAACAACATATCCTATTTCATTTCAGTTGAATGTAAGCTTTTCGAATTCTCATCATGAAATCAAATTTATCTGAAATTTTTCATTTATTTTCAGTCACTGTGACCTTGACCTATGACCTACATCCTCCAAAATCAATAGGGTTCCTCCCCTCCTGGTACCCAACAATATATCAAAGTTTCATTTCAACTGGATGTAATCTTGATGTAATCTTTCTAGTTATCATCCAGAAACCAAATTTTTCTGAAATTTTTGGCCTATTTTCGGCAACTGTGACCTTGACCTTTGAACTACTGTCTGCAAAATCAATAGGAGTCTTCCTATCCAGGTACTCAACAATATATCCAAGTTTCATTTCAATAGGTGATTTGCCGATTCCTACTTTGTTTCTGTTTTTTTTAAATTTTCACTCAATCAACATCATGTGATACCGGACATGGTGTCACATTTACTGAAGAAACCCTTATAAATCAGCATTCTGGCATTTGAAATCTATTGAGATATAGACACATAAAAGATCATATTATTCTGATACAGTTCACCTAAGATGAAGTTTGAAACAATACAGGTAAGGAGAAAATTATTTTTACATTTTTGTTAGTTTAAGTTGGAAACCACTCATGTCTGTCCGATCTAGAGTTGCTTCCCATTGCGTAAGTTTGTAGAAGGCAAGGTCAAATTCTGGAATTCTGGTCTAATTGGCAAATTATCTTTTGGATGTAATTTTTTTTTTAAATTACCAAAGAGAATTTCTAGGAGCCACAATATTAAGGGCAAGAAGACAAAGTAGTTGAAATGATTGCAATGATCCTGACTTGGTACAGGAATTTCAAAAGAAACAATGGGTCATCTGGTTTTATGGCATAACAAAACTTACCTTCCATTGCAGTTCTGTCTGTTAGAAACTCAACAGAAATTGTTCTTTAAAGGTCATAGACAATGAAAATAAATGTTTATCCCTGGACTTTGTAAAAAAAGGAACCTTGAGCAAAACTTCAAATTTTTCTACATGGGACTGATATCTTTTGAAGAACCTTTTTAATGATTCTATAAAACATAATTTTTTGAAGCTCTGATTACGAAGGCTGTCACTCAGGTAACAATGCCAAATGAGTCCAAATAATGTGTACTAGCTCTTCTGAAAGGAAACAGAAGAAGTAGGAATATTACTCTGTATTTTAGGGAAACTGATAATTTTTAAACTAAAGACCCAGTGTGTTCAAAATCATTGAAAAGTTGTACTTAACTACAATGGTCCTGACTTGGTACAGGCACTTCAAGAGAAATATCCATTCTGTGGTAAATTTTAGTGACCATTTTTACCAAATTAAAGATGTATTCAAAAAATTTAATTAAAAAAATATGCAAATCATGTGGTTTATGCTTTTTCTTTCATATCTAATTCTGTCCCAGACTATATATTAATGGGATTTATTTATCAAAGGATGTATCATTAATGGAAAAAACGTCATCAATGTATCAATAAGTGTGATTGAAGGATCTAGAATTTTATTTTGAATTCTATGAGCTTTAGAAGAAATTAGGTCTCGTAAGAATATAAGAACAAGTCTGTAAGAAGAGGGGCACAATTATAGTGTAAACAATATTTTATTTGAAAAAAGACATAATTGGTATACCAACTTGCTATTACTGAAAAAATAACACCTCCAAATGTGACAAATATAATATGAATTATAAAATCAAACATATTGTAGAAAATTTTTCCTTTAAAATTGTTTTTTTCCAACAATATAAAATATAACCTAATACAACAAATTTCCTGAAACCTAAATTAACCACACAAAACTGGTGGTAGAAAAAGATATTTTTAACAAATATGGTCCCAAAATTAGCCAAAATTGATGAAATTTGCACAAAATTACCAAAAAACAGGGGTTTTCAAATGATGTTAGCACAAAAAAATGCACACGTACATATTGTTTTCTCTATAAAAACAATTTTTTTCAGGGTCTTTGCATTTTAAAAATATAGGTTTCTGGAAAAACTTGATGCAGGTAAATTTTGACCCCTTAGGAGAATACATCCTTAAAACACTGTTGATATATAAAGTGGAAATTTAGCCAAATTTGTTGATGTAGAAAATATAGGTCAAGCTCACATAATTCTGGTATGGATGTTCTTAACTACTAAAGATGTAACCACTTACCAATAATCATCTGTCTCTAGTATGTAGGTTATAAAATATGATGCAAACTAAACAATATCATTGTAAAAAAATTAAGTCCAACTAATGGCAAATACTGAAAAATTGGAATTATTATTTTTTTTTTTAAATAAACTTGGGATTCAATAATGAAGTTGCACTAAATACTGTTTCAAAATTTCATTGATATTGAACATGATTTGAGAAAGTTATTAAAGTTCAAAAAAAGTTTATCATTTCGATTAACCAAAATATTTACGATGATGACAACAGAATCTATGGATGCTAAGTCTCGCCTTTGCCACAATAAATTCAAAATATTCATCACAGGTGAGACAAAAACTGTCAAAATCTACAGGGCTGAAGTGAAAGGGCATGGGAAGCAGATCACGAAACTGAAAATAGTCTAATAGGATCTTGCATAAGGCCATATTAAAGATCGGGATATCTTTTTTGAGTGTAAGAAATTTCGCCTTTTCTTGAGTTGAGCATAGCAAAACGAAAGGAAAAGACGTATAATTTCCTACACGAGTGAAAGATATCCTGATCTTTAATTTAGACCGAATGCAAGTTCCTATTTCTTCCTTAAAATATGAAAAGAAACACCTGCAAACCTATACCGTGTGAACAGTGTCGTCGCCATTTGAGTGTATTTTAGACTGTGACGTCAGGTGTTTTATGACATTTAGTCATGGTAATGATTGATTTATCACAGAAATGAACACTTATGGTTTGCTATTTACCTGTGTAAGAGGAGGTCGTGTGCATCGATCTTACATGGGTAATCTCACACTGTAAACCACCATTTACGGAAGAAAAGTATAGCTTTATTATTGGTAGACATTTACAACTATAAAATGAAATTAACAAAGACATGATGGGTACCACTGATAACAAGATTATACTGAAATCAAACTTACTGATAATTAAATATTGTAAATCCCTCCACCAAGAGTATAACAGGACTACTATTTTCTTGTTGTAATTGTTTTTCTTTCCATCCTTTCACATGTTTAACCATTTTATCCATGTCTAAGGCAGAAAACACTGAAAATATATCATTTAATGTCTTATAGAAATTAGTGACCTAGCATGACTGAGAGTGTCGAGTTTTTTAGGTTTAATGTAGCTTATAGCTCTACTAGTAAATGGCTTTGTACACTGTTACATCAGACTCTGAAAACCACCTACACTGTGGCATATTTATATATACAACATGAATTTTACATTTTTTTTTCACATTTAACTCATCCTTACAAGAGGTTCACTTCCATTTCCCTAGCTATCACTGCAAAAAAGGTTAGCCATTTGTATATTGATCTACTAATATCACAATAAATTGTTATAAAACCATGTGAGTTTTAAGTTGAAAGCAACTTGCATGTTTTTAAAAAATCTTATTAAATTTATTAATTTAATTCAAAGTCAACATTTCAGATTACTTTATTCCATTTAACTTATTTATCAATGGAATGCACCTTCCTTATTTTGTCCTGTCTGGTGTCGCCACTGCATTATCAGGTTTTGTTCTATAACGTTGTGATTCCGGGAAAAGTCACACACAGGGAACAATTTTTGAACATGCATGAAACACAAGTTTTCCCCGAACTACCTGATAATGCAGCAGCGACACCAATCAGGAATAGAAGAAGGTGAATTCCATTAAAAATCAAGATAAAGCAGTTCAAAAGTTTTCCACACATGGTCTACTGATTCAAAATGTTGTAAAGAGAAATATAACTTCTTTCCTAACAGCTTAATATATGATGGATTTTTCTTTCCATTGTTAACAGATGCAGTTATTTTGTCAAAAACAGAGACATTTTATCAATGTTCTGGTACCTCTGTTAATCTGTTCTTTGTCAACATTTCATTCAAAGATCTTCTCAACTATAGCCACTTGGCTAAAATTATATCTAATAATAAGATATAAAGAAGACTGATTGAAAACCCAATGTTTCATACTCTTATAAAGCTATTGTTTACTGTAGAACATAGTAATACTTACATTCCCAGTTATGATGTTGAACCTCAGGAACCCATGTCAATCCTTCATATCCTGGAGGCTGCAGTATAAAATTCATACAAAACTTTTAAAACCAATCCAAAGCACCATATAACTTGTTAACAAAGTTCTCGAAAGTTTTGATAATTATATTTCCTCATATAGTAGGTTGAGATTTTGATTCTGTATTGTCAGACTTAACAAATTACTCAAGTTTTCAGTGCTGAGGCCAGGTGTATCACTGGCTTATATATTACCTCATTAAAATTGAATGTTCTTTTTCTGCAAAATATAACCATGTAGTTTTTTTTATTTTATTTGAGAAGCAAATTTAAATACCAAAATTCATGTTTCACTACATTTCGTTAAACAGGAAGTACCCATCTGACAGGACTCAAAATAGGACGTTCCTTACTACTAACCATATAATGGCTGCACACCAAATTTGAAACAAATCCCTTGAGCAGAAGCTGAGAAAACTGTGACGGAAATAATTTGCGGATGAACGGACGAACAGACGGACTGACAAGGTGAATGCAGTATAACCCTTTCTCTATAGAGTGGGGGTATAATTATGCAGAAAAATAGTACAAGCACTACATGCTATATTTTGCAAGATGATCCTTTAGCTATTAACAGATGATGAAAGACTGGAGCAATAACTGTTGACATAATGAAAAATTATCAGAAATGGGGCTTGAACCGATATGAAAATTAAATTTAAAGTATCATAACTGTTCAGAAATACTTAAGCCAGAAGCAAGAAAAGAACTAAACAAATTTTCTATGGTAAAAGGCATAGATGCCTTGCAAACAGATTTGTAGCAATAAACAACCTTAGTCAATCCAGCAAAACAAAATTAGTTCAAGGTCACTGATTTGTAACAGAATCATGTAGTATCATCAAAGGTTATATATATTGCTAATGTTTAATATATTTATTGCTAAAAAATATATCTTTTAGTGTTTAAAGAAAATTAACTGTAATCATTCAAGCATTGAATACCTGGCATCTGAATAGGTTTTCAGGGCTCTGGCTAAAGAGCTACCGGGTGCATCCCCAAATGGTGGATAGGGGAATGCCCTGTCTATGCTGGGTAGTCAGGTCAAAATACAGAAAGCCTGACAGTGAAACATTATAGAGAAACTGTGAAGAGAAAAGCCACACCCCATGCAGTATAAAGACCCTTCCTATATTTCATGTCCAAGAGCTGACTCCTTAGGAGTCATATAGAAGGATAAATTTCCTGCCCCTACCAATTTTCCAGTGGCAATAAAAACTCATTACCCCTTTCGATCCTGATACCTTTATTACCTTTATCTTTTGTATATAATTTTTGAATTGATTGTATGAATCTAACACCAGGGAGGGTGCCACACAAAAAAATCTCAGATATCCAAGGGTAGGATTTTACGTACCCGGACAAAGCTTGCCGAGTCCGAGACATTAGTAATCTTACCCATGTGTGTTTGAGATTTTTTGTCTGGCACTCTCACTGGTGTTTGATTAATTTTTTCCCACTCAGCATCCAACAAATAAAACAGATCACTGTGGAAATGCCATTATTTACATCAGTGAATTACTTCCCTTTTCCAGATGTCATAATGCAGAGAGCATGCATTCAAGTACTGGGTTATTTCTGTACCAAAGATTAAAGCATTTATGATGTGTTTTAATTCAATTATTTTTCTTTCAAAGGCAGTCAATATTCTATATAATTGCATGAAATAATGTACTTTTCAATTCATGTAGACTTATAAGTAGAGTAAACTGTTATATTGGCAGGAATAAATGCCTGTAGCTTGTCTTACACCCCCTATGTGAGCAGAAAAATTTTGTATCGCAAAAATAATGGATTCCCTTGTCAGAAGTGGGAGAATAGCATGTTCTCGTCCCAATATAATTAGTTAAAATATTGCTCATTGGATATAAAATTCTTAACTAGTCGATCAATCAAACACAGAATATAGATCAAGACATTTAATTACAGGGGAAAATTGATGGCTTGAACACCCAAGGGACCAATTAAAGGCAGTCATGGTGGAAATAATCATAGATCAGTATATATCAATAAATAGCTAATATTATTTATTTTTAAGTTCAACAAAACCAAAAAATATTGTGAAAATGTCCAAAGATATTGTTTCAGAGAATGCAATTTAGAAAATGTGCAAAATATTTTAACAAATTGGGGTATTTCAGTGTTAACACAAAAATCTTAAGGCCATTATTTGGGAAATGGAATATTTTACAAGGGACGTAATTAGCGGTATTTACAAAAATGGTCATATCGAAATAACTTTGCTGACTCCTTGTAATTATTGTCACTGCTGACTGATCGCAATATAAACAACACCTGTCATCATTACTGTCCCAATCAACAATAATTAATCAGTCTAATTAACAAAATTAGTGTTACCTATGCTGATTGACAAATAATCAATAACTGCCATGTACGATAATTTCACCAGCAGTTTGACAACATATGCTTGCGGGAGATTTTGCAGGAGACATTCACAAAAACGGGAGATTTGTGTCTCCCTGCCAGGAGATCATCTCATTGCAGGAGAAATATCTGTTTTGTGCCAAATTGCGGGAGTCTCCTGCAGAAATCGGGAGGGTTAACACCTATAATAGTTTAAATATTGCTCATTGGATATAAAATTCTTAACTAATCGATCAATCAAACACAGAATATAGATCAAGACATTTAATTACAGTGGAAAATTGATGGCTCCAACGCCCAAGGGACCAATGAAAAGTTCCAGCTACAGGGATGTACGAGCTATCCAGGGCAAACTGTAAATTCAAACAAGGGACCAGAATAGGGTTCAAGACATCCATGGTGTTTGATTTATTGCAGTTCTAGCCTTGAAGTTCAACTTTATCTGTAAAGTATGCATCACTTATGAAGGTGATTCATTTGGAGAAACATTGTTGTGATATAATGTCTAGTTGTTTTGATATTTACCTTACCACAGAGGTTAAAGAAAGTCACTGAACTGTAAAATATAGGTGAAGCCATTAAATGAACTGGGTAGTACAAGACGATTAATTTAATAAAATGTCATTGTGATATAATGTGCTGTTGTTAAAAAATATTGGTTTAAGATGACTAAAATAGTTGTAATAACTAGACATCAGTGAGATGGTATCCATCTCTGTGGGCCCCGCTCCAAGTGTGACCTAGTGTGACCAAGTGTGAGGTCAAGGGTCATCAAATATTGTCCGTGACATGTCATCTTGAAGCAATCTATCCACATACGAAATATCAAAAGCCTATCTCAAAAGAATAAAAAGTAATAGCCCAGACACGACTTTGTCATTGAAAAAGCATGAATGTGACCCTGATTTCAAAGGTCAAGGTCAAAGGTCAGCAACTAAGGTACGGGAAACGTCGTCTTGAGGTGATCTATCTACATACCAAATATCAAAAGCCTATCTCAAAAGAGAAAAAAGTTATGGCTTGGACAGGATTGTTTCGGACGGACGGACGGAC
>MJUU01062609.1:143484-153901 GCA_002080025.1 Modiolus philippinarum
ACATTTCCCAGGCATAGAAAAGACATCCATTTTAACTGGAAACTCTTCCTTTTGATTGCCAATTGACAATCATCTAATGGGTGGATCAAAGCAAAAGTATAAGCAAATTTTCTGGAAAAGGAGAGGAGGGTTGTCATGTAAGGCAAGTAGTCATCTATGCGATTATATACAATATGAACTATATGCCATGTGCCATTTAATTTGTTCATTCATAATTATTTGTTCAAAAGGATAAACTATTACATAGTATAATTTTGTCAAAACAGCACTAATATTTAAGAATTTGTTTCAAAAGGATAAAATATTATAGAATTTTTTTCCAACAGAACAAATAATACACTATGTTATCCTAATGGAATAAAAGTTATATAATAATTGTTCCAAAATTAAGGAACAATAAACTGATGCGCCATGAGTGCATGATACGCCCATTCACAGTCAACTAGAACTTTATGAAATTGTTGGACAACAAAATTTTGATTAAAAAAAATCAAACAGAATATGTGCCTTACCAAAATGTAACCATTTGACAAATATCAAATTAATATGTAAAGTAAATGCATAGAAAGGTGCAAACAAAATGAGTTTTAAAAAAAAATTATGTCCAATGGCCATAATGTCCACAAAAATCATTCAACAGGAACCAAATTTAAACTAAATCAGTAATTTATAAACATACATCATTATACCATACAGGTATATCAAATCAACATATTTGTGCATTGTAAAGAAAAGATAGTGAAACTGATTACTAAGTCTAAGGGCAAAAAGGTACCAAATCAACCAATCATGTACAAACTAATACCTGATCTGTATCTCAACTAGATACACTCAAATCCAAATATCAAATCAATATGTAAAGTGGTTGCATAAAATAAACCCCAGAAACCTATATTTCCAAATTTTCACTAAGTTTAAGGACCATAACTTTGAACAAAATCAACCGACCGGAACTAAATTCGAACTTGATCTGTATTTCACCTAGATATACTCATATACCACATATCAAATCAAAATGTCAAGCGGTTACAGAAAAAACTCCGGAAACCAATATTTTAAAAAATTTCACTAAGTCCAAGGGCTATAACTCTGTACAAAATCAACCGACTGTATCAAAATTTCAACATGATCTGTATTTCACTTAGATATACTTGTACACCAAATATCATATCAATATGACAAGGGATTACAGAAAAAAATAACTCCGGAAACCTATATTTTTCAAAATTTTATTAAGTCCAAGGGCCATAACTCTGTACAAAATCTATTGACTGGAACCAAATTCGAGCTTGCTCTGTATTTCACCTAGATATAGTCATATACCAAATATCAGATCAATATGTCATGCAGTTACAGAAAAAACTCTAGAACCAAAAAGTTAACAGACAGATGGACGGACGGAGGGTATACCATAACACGTCCGTCTTTCGACGGGGGTTTAAGTATTGTATTAAAATATTTCTTCTTATGATACTTTTGTTATGCAAAACAAATACAATCTAAACATTGAAAAATTAAACCCAGTTGATACAGCATTGCTACATGACAAGAGTCCAAAAGAAAGCTGATACTAAAGCTATACAAATCAATATCATACATAGAAATATGAGTCTTGACATATATGTGATGAACCAGGAAATGATTTCTGCAGTCTAGATGTTAAACAAGTCTTCCCACTGTTAGTTGGTCTGAAATAAATACACATGCAAAAATAATTTTCTTAGAACAAACTTTTAGGGGATTATAAAAAATTGTAGATTCTCAGCCCCCCTGGCTGGTTTTTATTCAGCCTCAAAAAATTCTATTTAGAATTTTTAAACTCATTTTTGGTCCTGTTCTTCATTATACTAGTATACAGTATTTTTCAGTAATCTTGATACAAAAAATTTGTGTGATTTTCCACAATAATGGATGAGAATGTAGAATTTTTTCTTTATAATGGCCTTACACTTTTATACGGGAGCTTAGAAAGAACTGATATTATATAGTTAAAGCACAACTACCAAACCTAAAGTGATATGAAACCTCTCCATAAAATGAATAACATGTTTCTTTGAAAAATCTGCATTAGAGCTTAGTAATTTAGTTATAAATCTTTTACACTTCCTTTGGACGTACAAACAGAATGGCATGATCACCTTATACCACCTGCTAAAGCCGGGTGTAAAGTTTTTGTTGTTGTTGCCAATCTGAAGATTACTCATGCTCTTATTATTGTACCCATACTAAATGAATACCAAAATGTATGAAGACAGGGATTAATCTGACTTTTTGTTTGATGGATATATTGTACAAGTACTAGTGAGGTTATGATATTATTGTGCAGTTTTAAATGAAATGTGATTGAAAATTTTTTGATTTTACTAGAAATTTTGTATCAATTTCTATTGGGACTGGGACAAGATTCTTTTCCTCGTTGATACTTAGTACAGGTAAATCTTTTTCAATAGAAAGTTTGACAGATTCTGACACACATGAAAAAAAATAATATTTCACCATAAAAAGGTTATAAAAAAAAATCAAGATCAAATACAGGTGCAGATTAAGGGCATGAGTGAGGGGTGTGCCCCCATTAATTTCTAAGAGAAATTTCTTTGGCCAAACTTTGCAGACAAATTATCTTACATTACTCCACTTTTTTCCCTCTGAGATTTGTATTTGATGATAATAATAATAAAAAAAAATTCCTATGTCCAGAAGCATGTCCTTGTGCTTCACTGGACAATTTTTTTCAACTGTGCCACCGTTCCCTCTTTCACATTCTAGAATCCGATCAATTAAAAAATCATACCCATATGGCTACACAACTTGGCTGAATTTGGCTATAGGTTTATAAATAAGTGAAAAATAAAAAATAACTAGAGCTGTCACCAAATGGGAAACCATTATGCCCCGCTCATTGAACCCTGAATCAATATCACAAGCGCAAATTTAAGTGTGTGTTGACACAACACAGATGTTGACACAGTACAAATATGGACACAATGATATGCCTCCCCTTTTTCTAAAACGTATAAAAGGAAAGTTCTGAGCCCCAAAATCAATTCTATGGGTGCTAGTCACCCTTCTTGTAAAGTTTCATCAAATTTGAGGCACTTTGAATTTACAAGCCTATTTTTCAGTTTCCAAGGCATTCTTGGCCATTTTGAGTATTCCTAAAGATATGTGTGTGCACATCTACTAATTGCCTTATTGCAACTTATGATTATTTTGAAGTAGTTGGAATTTGTTTGCAAACTTTCTAATCAGTAGTTGTGTTTTTCATTCGTACGGACCGACACATGGACGGACAAACAAACGAATGAACGGATGGACAGATGAACGAATGACCTGATGGACGAATGGACAGACAAGGGTAAAACAATATGCCCCCCCCCCCCAACTTTTTGTCTCGGGGGAGGGGGGGGGCATATTGTTTTACCCTTGTCTGTACATAGGTAATCAACAATTACAGAGTTCGCCTCGTTATGGCAAGCCATTGCAGCAACCAAATTTTGTCTGGATGCTGACATACTATCAAAATTGCATGCATATGCAAGGTTACCTGAACCAACAATGTACAGTAACTGAGCTATGAACTTGATGTATACATTAATGTAAGTCATTCATGCGTAAAATATAGGTTTAAGTGACCTAATTTTGTCTGAATGCTGAGCTACCATCACAGATACATGTACATGCACATGCAAGATGATCCTACCATGTACAGTACCTGAGGTCTGATACCTGACATGAACTTGAATGTAAGTCACTCAAGTGGAAAATGTAGGTGAAAAAGACGTAATTTTGCCTGGATGCCGACATACCATCAGAGATGCATGCATGTGCAAGGTTAGATGATCCTACCATGTACAGTGACCAAGATCTGAACTCGGACATAAACTTGAATGTAAGTCACTCAAGCGGAAAATGTAGGTCAAAGTGACCTAATTTTTCCTGGATGCTGACTTACCATCAGAGATGCATGCACATGCACAGTTAGATGATCATTCTTGTCTTCTTATAAAATTTTAGTTTCTTGATATTTGGGTTATTGGATGTGGTTTGTTTCCATTGATTTATTCATTTTTTTACCTTTTTGGGGCCATTTAGGGCTTGCTATATGGTGTGAGGTTCCTCACTGTGTTGAAGACTGATATATACCCAAATGCGGACGCGGACGAAGACGTGGATGCGGACGCAGACTTTGACGCCGGGGGTACTCCAATAGCCCCCCTCAACTTCGTTGAGGCGAACTAAAAATCAGTTGGATGAAAATGTATGAATACTCTTAGTGATAGACACTGTTTCAAAGTGCAACTGAAAAAGATGTTTGCAATGATAAATGATAATTTCAGTTTTGTAGGAAAGGGATTCCAAATGTGCAGATTTGACTTAAATATAATTGTCTGTATATCTGTCTAGAGTAAATGAACATGAGACCATACAATACATCTATTAAATAGTACTTGGTGCTACAACATCACAATAGTATTAATAATGATGTAAGCATCACATGTAATGTTAGCATAACTAACATTGTAGCAATATATCATTATATTGAATTTGTAAAACTCATTTGATTCTAGAAATAACTTTGTACATACATATTCAGTACATACCCTGATATGCCAATAATTACCACTTTGGAAAAATTCATTGCTGTTCTGTATTTTCTTTTGTTCTAAAATGATCAAAGACATCATCAGTAGCATATTTAAAAAAAAACAGTTTATAACTTAATATATAGTTGTTTTTAGCAACTATTGGAAAAAAATTTATATATAGTTTTCACCACAAGTCATAATGTGTTTTGTTGCCAAATAAATTAATTTTGAAATTAAGGAATAAGTCTCTTGCATGTTTCTGAATTTTCCAATTTAAAAAATGAGATTTTAATTGGAAATGGAAAAGTCAAGAGATGGATAGGTGCTTCTATACTTCCTCAAGAGGATCTTTATACTGTATGGAGCATTGGGTTTCCTTGTACAGTTTGTCATTGGCAGATCCAGGGGAGGGATCTGGGGTTGGAACCCCCTTCACCTTGAAAATTTTTTAATTATTGTGCAAAAATTATGTAAAAATAAAAAAAAATGGCCAAAAAAATCGACTTGAACCCTCTTTTTCTGGAACTACATTAGAACCCCCATTTTTCGAAGGCAGGATCTGCCAGTGGTGCACAGCCAGCTGCCTTTCCAAACCTGCACAGATTAGTACCAATGTTCAATTACTGTAAACATATTAATTTTCGCGGTTGCTAATTTTCGTGGATTTTTAACTGTGTCATGTTTGTGGGTATCAATTTTCGCGGTTTTAGGAAAATATTTGTACCTTCTAATTGTTTCTGAGATATTTGCAGGTACTAATTTACGCGGTCTTTTGTCAACCGCAAAAATTATTACAAATGCGAAAATTACTACTTTTACACTTAACCAGTCAGGGGACCAACTTACAGCAAATTAGTCATTTTGAATTTGACCTGAGGAAATCAATGTAAAAATAGTAATGGTGCATTACATGATACCTCGCCACATTCCACAAAATTTCAAAGTTTAATAAGGCATAACTCCAGATCCCTGTGTACCTTTGAACCCAAAATTATACTTGGCCTGTGTTTTATGGTCAACATGTTACACATCAAATTATAAGAAATTATGTTATTTCATTCACAAGTTATCAGTTGCAAACCCTAAAATTTGCAAAATTTCAAAGTTTCAAGGGGAATAACTCCAGAACCCCTTGAACATCTGAACCAAAAATCGTACTTGGCCCGAGTTTTGTGGTAAACAAGTTACATGCCAAGTTTGAAGACAATATATTATTTCATTCACAAGTTATCAGTCGGAAACCCAAAAATTTGCAAAATTTCAAAGTTTCAAGGGGCATAACTCTAGAACCCCTTGGACCTCTGAACCCAAAATTGAACTTGGCCTGAGGTTTGTGGTAAAGAAGTTACATACCAAGTTTGAAGACCTTATGTTATTTCGTTCACAAGTTATCAGTCGGAAACCTTCGGACGGACGGACACACAACTTGTGGTATCACATAATACCTCTCCACTACATGTGGCGGAGTATAAAAAGTTGACTTGAAAAAGTTAAATTGTAAACTAGGCTTTAATGTTAGCTATTTCAAAAGTTTTCTGATTTCTTAATTGCTAATTGATAATTTTTATGTATTGCATATATTTCATGGCTTGAACTGCAATATATATAGATCTTATGGTGACTTTGAGTTGTTATTACTCCCCTTTGGGTCGTTGTCTCTTTGACACATTCCCCGTATCCCCTCTTTTTTCTATATAACACAATTTATGTTTCAACCCTCTTTTGTAGTCCCTTTTAAACATGCAGACTTTAAATTAAGCTTTTTGATATGTTCAACCTCTATCTTGAACTTCAATCTATGTGTATCTTGAACTGTTTTCATTGATCTCTTGCATGTTCAAGCCTTGGAAACATAAATGTATATTAAGATCATGTGACCTTTCAGAGGAGGAGCATGGTATTATGACCTTGTTTAAGAGGAAAATGACTTTCCAATGATGCATGAAACTTTGATTTTATGAATAGTCTTGAATAATTACATTAACATGGCTATTGAAGATCTGAGATTGTTTTGGCTGAATGTAGATTAAATAAGAAATCAGAAATCAATTACTTCTTCCTTCTCCAAACTTAATGATGTCAGAATTATTTTTCAGTTAAATCTTCTATGACATTTATTCTGATTTGCATAATTCAGAGATACTTTTTGAGAATGAGTACCAAAGTGTGTACATTTCATTTCCTCCAACATTTTTCTAGTAACTCACCACATTTAATTATGCATGGTGACTCATACTGGTAATTATTCTTGCACTTTTCTAAAGAAATTTGGGGATATTGTTTTTGTCCTGACTTCGTCTGTCCAATAGATAAACCTTGTCAGTGGAACTACTTGCTAATTTTTGGATTAAGAGTTTTAATTTTGTTATAGAATTGTTGCATATATATGATGAAGATGTGCAATAAGCTTTGGGATTTTTTATATTGTTCTCAGTGCAAACAAGATGCCCAAAGATGTGTTGGCATATAACAAAGCTCACCTACATTTATGGTTTTAGGGATTTAATTTTGTTGCATATAGTCTGTAGATGTGCAATAAGCTTTCAGAATTTGATTCCAGTTCCAACTTGGGTAAATTTCCTGAAAATCTCAAAGACTCAAATTTTAGCATATAATATTATATTTATTATAAGTGTTTGCAGAAAAAAATCTGAATACACATGTACTTGAATTCTAAAACATGATTCCATCTTTGGTTAATATCCTGAAAGTCTCAAAGACAACTAAATTTTTAGAAATCTACCTAGCAACCATACTTTGAGAATTATTTTCAATTTGGACAAACATTTTCACCAATTGAATTTCCAACATATTTGATTCCAATTCTGGTCAACTCCCTGAAAGTCTCAAAAACCACTTGTTTTTTTTTTTTAATTCTACCCAGCAAATGGCCGTGGGGTAATAACAAAATTACCGAATAGAGCTGTTAAGAGGCGCAATCCATGAGACAAAAAGACAAATCTGACAGGAGGAAACCACTGAAAAAATTGTCGACCAAAATGATTCTGACTTAGTACAGGCATTTCGAAAGAAATGGTGGGTAAACAGGTGTTATGGCATGCCAAACCTCCCCTTCCATTCTAACCTTCAACTATATATCCTTGTATTCCTTTTTGGTAAAAAAAGAGTCACAATCATTAATTTGATTTCTTAATGTTCAGAAAAATACAGGGTCTATTTAACAACTGTTTTCAGGGTCAAACAGGGCAGTGCGGGAATAGCCATAATTTCTGATGGCACCACTTCTAGTTTTCTACTTGTGATGGAAATTGCTTGACTAGAATTGTAATCCAGCCTATTTTGGAAGCCTTTTTAAAAATTGAAGTCACATGAAATTTTGTGAGGTGACACTAAACACTTGTTTGTGTAGAACCTGGAACGATATCTAAAAGAATGTTTTTAAAATGATAATGAAAAATTTTCAGGCGAACGGACAGACGAATGGATGGACGGACGGACAGACAGACAGACAAGGTGAATGCAGTATACCCCACTCTCTAAGGAGTGGGGGTATAATTAATTTTTTGCTTTAAGAAAGGTTTTAAAAAAGCAAGGAAAGGGGATTTTCATGTCAGAGCTCTGCAACCTATTTCCTTTAGGCCATTGGCAAGCCTGGAGTGAATCCACAATACTCTCCCTGGCTTCTTCCCTTAACTGTGTTACTTATGGTGTCTCAGTGGTATTATTCCACCATCTTTGTCTAATACTTTTTCATCAAGTTTTCATTCAGCCAGTACTTCGGTGCTGGCCCGAAAAACGAATTCATTTGGAAACATGCAATGTCTAAATTTTAGTAAATTTTGTTTAAAACTAAGGAGTATCTTCCTCTTGCAAAACTCTTTCCTTAGCTTATTTTGGCTTTTCTATTTAGACCTTATTGGTTATTTGTTCTTTATCAGTTTAACACCTATTTCGGTTTATGGACTTCCATATATTTTGATTTTATCTGCACTAAACTTGAAGAGACATAAGTTGTCGAAATGCGCATATGCAGAACTTAAATTCACAGTAACCTCGGTATTTTGTTACTTGTTACCACTGGGCCGATGCCACTGCTGGTGGACTGTTAGTCCCGAGGGTATTCACCAACCCAGTAGCCAGTACTTCGGAGCTGGCCCGAAAACCGAATTTATTTGGAAACATGCAATGTCTAAATTTTAGTAAATTTTGTTTAAAACTAAGGAGTATCTCCCTCTTGCAAAGCTCTGTCCTTAGCTTATTTTGGCTTTTCTATTTAGATCTTATTGGTTATTTGTTCTCTATCAGTTTAACACCTATTTCAGTTTATGGACTTCAATATATTTTGATTTTATCTGCACTGAAGAGACAAAAGTTGTCGAAATGCGCATATGCAGAACTTAAATTCACAGTAACCTCGGTATTTTGTTACTCATTAAGAAATTGAACAAAATAGTTATTTAAAATGTAAAAAAGTTCCTAAGTATCTAAATTTATTATTCCTTATCACTTATACAACATTTTTGTACTAAAAAGATATACTAAAACACATGTGTTTTAAATCTGTTGCTGCATTTACAGAACAAAGGTATTATGCAAGGGAGATAATTTGATAAAATAATTTCCTATAGATATTACTAGAGAAATTAACATTTCACATATCTCTCTTTTTTCAACAGTGACACCTAATTTCAAAACACATGCAAAGTATGAACAAAATCTATAATAAATTTTTAACGCTATGCTCTCATATAATCATTTTTCCTATCTTTTCTTTGTAAAATCCTTAAATTTTCATTTTCAGTTTTTGTGCTTAAATGTACAGTGACTCCCAAATTTTAATTTATATATTTTACAATCATATAATTGTGTTTCTAAACAGAAAATTTCACAAAATTCTATAATAGGAAATTAATATCATACAGACACCTTAATATGTGTTTACACTTAATGTTTGTGATATGCCCTTAACGGTGTACACATATCACTAATATTCTCAATCTACAATAATGTATTTAGCTCTAAGCGACTAGTTAAAAAAAAAACAAATCCAGGAAAATGAAAAAAATGCTTCCAGATTATCTCTTTTCATTTTCTGATGTTGGTAAACAGTTTAAAAGAATTTTTAATAGTATTTGAGTATGTTTCTCACACAGTTTCTCAAACAAATACATAGAGTTTCTTATGTTGAACAGTTCTTGATTATATAATTAATTGTGAATAATTTTTTTCAGATGTAAATCATAATAGCATATTGTTCAAATAGTAGAATTTTTAGGTAGGCTTTAATGTTTCAGTAAGGAATTACTGTATTTTATTGTATTACACCTTTTTGTAATATAAAACATACATAGAAATGCATTACTACCATGAATACAAAAAAAAATATTATAGTTTTTAGTAAATGCCTTGACTGTCACATTCATAATCACATAATCTGATTATTTCACCACAAAGGGCACTTGTCATGATGTAAGACATGATGTTAGAATAAGTTGCCTAAATTATGTCTTACATATATGTACATGTACATTAGGGTACAAGACCGATTTGTTCAGTACTATGAAATGTTGTTTGGACACTCTAATGACTAGATTCACGCCACAAAAAGAACTCTATTTAGGGGTAAAGTCGGTGCAATTTAACATGCAACCACTGGGAAACTTCATACAGCCAAGCCGAGCTTTCCCAGGCAAAAGGTTCGCTTTTCTATATAATCAGCGATTTCAACTGGTAATTGAAACTGCATGGTCAAGCTGGTATACATTTGTCATAAACTTTCGAGATGTCGTTTCTGTGGCAATTGTCCTTCATGCCAGCAGCTAAGAAATCTACAGCTAAGCCAGTCGAAAAGGACGCTAACTCTCCTCAAA
>MJUU01062609.1:164369-176004 GCA_002080025.1 Modiolus philippinarum
CCATTTTCAAAATGGCCGCCAAAAAAGGCGGGAAAATTCAACATTGTCTGATTTCAATGAAATTTGGTTTCCAAGTAGATATTGATGTTGCGACTTCAAAACCGATGATGAAAATTGTTGGTTGACTGCCATTTTCAAAATGGCCACCAAAAAAAGGCAGGAAAATTCAACATGTCCGATTTCAATGACATTTGGTTTCCAAATAGGTCTTGATGTCGCAACTTCAAAACTGTTAAAAATTGTTTCTTGACAGCCATATTTAAAATGGCTGCCAAAAAGGCGGGAAAATTCAACATTGTCCGATTTCAAAGAAATTTGATTTCCAAATAGATATTGATGTTGCGACTTCAAAACAGATGTTGAAAATTGTTTGTTGACTGCCATTTACAAAATGACGTCTCGACTTCAAAACTGGTGTCGAAAGTGGTCCTTAGCAAGAACATTTTTTATCAAAAAAGCCCAACAAAGAAATATAACAAAAAACATGATCAGACTTTAAAAACAGTTCAAGATATTGGAGGTGTTCGACCTACAAAAGTTTGAATATAACAAAAAATATGATCAGACTTTAAAAATTGTTCAAGATATTGGAGGTGTTCGACCTACAAAAGTTTGAGAAACTGAAGATCAACTGTATAACTTACATTGTTACCTTGATTGTGGCAACTGAAAGCCAGGTGAGCGATACAGGCTCCTGGGAGCCTCTGGTTTGACATATCCGTGACCCCCAAATTTTTTTGCATATTTTTATAGCATATTGCTCAAAGTTTCATTGTACAAATTTAAAAAAAGTTCTTATGTCAGAAACCAAGACACTCCAACTACCTTAAGCATATTAAATAAAGATGCTTGCAACTATCAAACACATCAAATAAAGATCTTTCTAAAAGTCAACAGTATCCACCAGACAGAAATGCAAAACCCAAAACTAAGCCTCTTAATTGCTTTAAACTTATTTTTATTTTAAAAATTATTTATGACGTGAAAATATTTGACATACAGTGTAGGTATACATTGAATAAAACATATATGTGTGTTTTACGATATTTAAGAAGATGGAAATATTTTTGGGTAGCAAATTAAACAATGAAGCGTAAGTTTGACACTAGAGAAAAAACACTCTCTTTTGTATTAAAATTTAACATTCCAGACTATATTTGAATACAAAGTGCACATATGGCTTCAAATAATTGTTTTGACAACTAAGTAAAAGTTTGGTTCCTGTAATTAGTTTTCAAATTATAATTTGCAAACTACCTCGATATTAGGTAAGGGTAAGTTTTTATGTGACATTTTGCATCATACATAAATGGACAAAGGATATTTTTGGAAAATAAGAGGAAATCATAAATAATTCAGTTTTGGATACACTCTGATGTATCTGATGTATCCTTTGTAACATATTTTCATATCAACAAAGGTTCAATGATTTATTTCCAAATTTATATTTTTATGACCAAAAACATTTAATTACATCGGCAATAGGTTGTCCATAGGTAACATGTTAACAATTAAGGATAGAAAAACCCAATGATGTATAATTTATAGCAAAAATAAATGACATTATATTACCGGTATCTAATGAAAATAACAGCAAACTGCAATAAGACATATGGATATGAGATATTGATTTAGTGTAAGCATACTATGGCAGAAATGTCTAAGACTGAAAGGACCAAGTCCAAGGTTACACCGTGATAGAAACATCCTGCTACCGTTAAGTGTAAATTCATTCCTGAAGTATATCTTCCAGATGATGTTGATTTCTATTCATTGGGAATAAATACACTAGTTCACATTATTCTGTCCGATACAATTCTGTAGGATATATATTTGGCTGTGGATTAAATACCCTCAATAACTAAAACTGGTTACTGGATGTCATTTTGTTTATAGCTTGCTCTTGGTTAGTACATGCCAT
Organism: Modiolus philippinarum; assembly: GCA_002080025.1. Classification (NCBI taxonomy): domain Eukaryota; kingdom Metazoa; phylum Mollusca; class Bivalvia; order Mytilida; family Modiolidae; genus Modiolus; species Modiolus philippinarum. The sequence goes on from MJUU01062609.1 coordinate 166,291, forward strand.
ATGTCTTTAGACCTTTACCTCAATTTCATGGTCTAGTGAACATGCCTTAAGTTTTTCTAATTAGACCAGTTTCTCAATAACTGTATGTGGTATATGTATATGTAAGCTGATTCTTGGTTAGTACATGTACATATTATACATATTTACATATATACATTATACATATTTATATGTTCTCGTGTTCTTTGTCTAATTTTGTATGTATGAATGTGTACCTGAAATGATTCTTAATCATTGTATGAAATTTGTATGCCCCTTGTGGGACCATTAATTGGAATAAACAATGTTAATCTTAATCGTAATCTGTGTATGACAGTCTACCATATGGCTTTTGACTTTTGCCTCAATTTGATGGTCTAGTAAAAATGATAAAGTTTTTCATATAAGATCTGATTCTGAATAACTGTAGGTAATATGGCAATAATCATATACCCGGAGCATCGGTTTTCGTGGCCTTAAGGGTCGATTATGACGTCATAATTTCCATTGAAAAACATTCTAATCCACAATACTAATGTCCCACGATAACCAATGATCGGACGGTAATGATATGTGTTGTATAGGTTGCTCTTACTTGTAAGTAGATGTAGTACCATATGGATCCTTTATTTCTTGGTCTAATGATTATTTCTGTAACTGAATTTCATGGTCTAGTGAACTTCTTAAGATTCTAAGTATATGTTATTTGTAGGACAATGATATTTTGCATGTGGGTTGGTCATTGGTAGAACATGACAGTTGATCATATGACTTACGTCTATGACCTCAATTTCATGGTCTATATAGGGTCTGTAAGTCTCGTTCAATTTTGAAACTTCCGGAAACAATTTTTGTACCCGGAAGTTGCATTTTTCACAACAATATATGACGTACCAAACAAAAAAATGAACGTCATAATCCAAAAGCGTCATGTTTTGGCGAGAACCTTTTTCAAATTTCAATTTTATCGTGAAATCTCGGTGTCACATGACGAGACTTACAGACCCTATTGAGCATGTTGTGTTTTTCTGTTTAGACCAGTTTGATTTTTCTCATCGGTATTAGTGACCAAGCATTGAGGGTGAGACATCTACTAGGGTCCACACAAATTTCATAGTCAAAATTTTATTGCCATTACAGAAAAAGTTGATAAACTGTAACAATTCAAAAACTACAATTAAGAAAAAGATTTTTGAGAATTTCAGGAGATAAAACTTATTTTCAATCAACATTTTTTGTAATCAGATGAAACCAGATGTTTTTCCTAACTTTAACAACTAAAAAAAAATACTTTTGCCAGGTACAATACAAAAAATTACATTTGTACTGTTTGTCAAAACTTTTTTAATGTTACATGTATTACCACGTAAACAGCGTAACTATATTGTGTAAATTAGACATTGAATGAAATACACCCATATCTGAAACTTATTGACTCTAATTAAGAGATTTCATTTGAAAACAGCTCCTATTCTATATGATGCTATATCTCATCATTTAAATATATATATAATGTGTAAGTTAAGTTTTCTTATGGTTCCTTTAATTTGCAAATTCTTGGTCCTGTCTATTTTTTGATGAATCTAATACTTTCCCCCCAAAATTGCAATCTTAAGCATGTTAAGTAAACATGATCTAATCACTAGCTAACTGGTACTTGAAATAATACATACCCAAGCAGCTAGAAATGGGTATAACACCAATCAAGCTGTCTGTTGGTCCAGTGTTTGTTAGTATAAGTCTTCAGAAACCAGTAAGTAAAATTTCATAGGATTTTGTAGCTGTGTAAATGTTGCTACATTAATTAAATTCTAGTCCTTTTTTATTACGGGAGTTCCGCTAATGTATGTAATGTATGTTTGAAACTTAGAAATTACAACTCAAATAGTTTGTTAGCTCTGAAATTGTTCTGACAGAATTTTATGAAACTAAGTATTTACCGATGAGCTATGAAATAATGTATAAATTTACAGATAAATAAAACAAATTCACCTCTTACATGTCTTACGTAACTGATTTTATTTATAATCATACAAATATGTAACTTTTTTCTTGAAAATTTTAGCCCAGTTGTTGCTCATGTTGAAGACAATTTATAGACAAAAACCTTTTTTGTTGTCATGGAAGCATCTTGTCAACCATATATTATGGCATTGCTTTTCTAATGGTATGTAATTGATCATATTATTCTTGCTTTTCCTTGGGTAGGACATAAAATAGGTTAACATATTTTATTAAAATTGATTCCATTTGCCTATTTGTAGTTATATAACAACTTTTAGTCCTAGAAATAACACACTGGTGGACCATTAAGGAATGCCAAAGAAATTCAAAGGGGAGAATACAAAAGCTGCTGCAGCCAAAGCCCGAAAAGATGAAGTAAGACAAGCAGAAGCTGCAAGGAAAGAAAAAGAAAAAGAAGATGAATATTGGAGGGATGATGATAAACATGTCGCTAAGAAACAACAGAGAAAGGTGAGATATTACCCCAAGTTTATGTTCATATTAGTGTAGAAATACTGACTTGTTTGACTTTTTGCTGTTAATCATACCCCCTTCAAACATAGTTTTGGGGGGTATATAGGAATCACCCTGTCTGTCCGTCTGTCCTCACTTTTTGTAAGCGCAACTCCTCTTAATCCACTTGAAGTTTTTGATGAAACTGTATACAAAGGAAAGACACTATACGGAGATGTGCATGAAGGAATATAATTATTGTCTGAAACCAGGAAGGGGAGATAATTTGACTTTGACTTTTCTTTTATTCCCAATATATGGGTTACCTCGTAAGCGCAACTCCTCTTAAACCTCTGGAAGAATTTTGATGAAACTTTACAAAAATGAAGGACACTATATGGAGATGGGCATAAAGGAATATAATTATTGTCGGAAACCAGGAAGGGGAGATAATTAGACTTTGATTCCTCCTTGATTCCCTATGTATTGGTTACCTTGTAAGCACAACTCCTCAAAACCACTGTAAGGATTTTGATGAAACTTTACACAAAGGAAGGACACTATATGGAGATGTGTATGATGGAGTATAATTATTGTCTGAAACCAGGAATGGGAGATAATTAGACTTTGACTTTTCTTTGATTCCCTATATATTGGTTACTTCGTAAGCGCAACTCCTCTTAAACCACTGGAAGGATTTTGATGAAACTTTACACAAAGGAAGGACACTATATGGATATGTGCATGAAGGAATATAATTATTGTCCGAATACAGAAAAGGGAGATAATTTGACTGTGACTTTTCCTTTATTCCCTATGTATTAGCTACCTTGTAAGCGAAACTCCTCTGAAACCACATGAAGGATTTTCATGAAACTTTGCACAAAGAAAGGACACTATATGGAAATGTGCATGAATGAATATGATTATTATTCGAAATCTGGAAAGGGGAGATAATTTGACCGACTTTTCATAGATTCCCTATGTTTGGTTTATCTTGTAAGTGCAACTCCTCTTAAACCACTTAAAAGATTATGATGAAACTTTATGAAAAGGAAGGACACTATATTGAGATGTGCATGAAGGAATATAATTATTTTTGGAAACCAGGTAGGGGGGGTAATTTGACTGGGACTTTTGTTGATTCCTTCTGCAAAGATATTTTGGACTTGAACAATTTTTCAAAGAAATAATTCAAGGCGTAGATATTGTGAAGTCAGGCTGGGGGAGAGAAACACTCTTTTCATTGTATTCCTCTTGAAAAGTTGTTTTCAAAGTGTTGTAATTTCTCTAACGCTTGTGATTTTTGTGTAAAATTTCAAAGAGGAAAAAAAAGGGTGAATTTTATTTTTGTCTGATTTTGAAAGAGTATATACATTGGCAACCTTACGAAAAGTTCTTTCTTGAAGATTATATCATTGTGTCCATACTTGCATTGCATCCATACTTGTATTGTGTCCACACCACTTAAGTTTGCACTTACCATATCAAATAGGGGTTCAATGAGTGGGGGTTATATTCGGCTGCTATTTGGCAACAGCTGTTGTTCGTAACAACTTTTTGGACCAGCCTAATTATTGGCGATAAGCAAGGGTCATGTTATATTAAGGGATTTATACACAGGAAAAGTACTTATTTTCTAAAGAATGGACCCTTGAAATGAGTGGTGATAAGTGAGGGGCTGCCATCAAAGAGGGGCATTTAAAAAGATAATGATTATCTAAAATTCATCTCATGACAAAAAAATCTGTAACTCACTCATGCCTTCCATATATTTTTGAGTTAATGAATTTAATAAGGAGTCACGCAGTGAATATTTCCCTATAATTTAAATTCACTTCTTTTGCTTTCGGTTAGCTGAAAACTGCACATATGCCATTAAAATATGCGCCATGTATAAAAATTTGTAAACTTGCCAAAAAAGGCATCTGATTATTGGCTCTCTATTTCTATTGAATTCACATACAGTTAATGTTATTATCAGAAATTAAATTTTAAACCTAACAGGTACATTTGAATACTTGTTTTATTTAGACTAGATCAATAAATGTATAGTAATAAAGGGTTATTGCATGAATATTGGGGAATATTGTCCCAAGTAGAATTTTATATTGCACAAGCTTGCGAGTTCAATATATATACTATGAGGGAAAATATTCCCCAATATTCATGCAATAACCCTTTTATTGTATAGCAAAGCAAAAATTTCTCCAATGATGGTGGTTTTTGTTGTCAATGACATCATGAAAATTAAGTCATATTGCACAAAATTGGAAATTTATTGCACACTTACTTTGGATGCTCTCTTATCGAAATATTATGTTGCTATATAGAATAATATCAAATACAGGGTAAACATAGCCATTGTATTTAATTCCCAGGATGATAAAGAAAAGAAAAGATTAGAACAGTTAGAACGAAAGAAAGAATTACAGAAGCTTCATGATGAAGAAATGCAATCATTAAAATCTAAAAAGCCAACTGCAGAAAAAATAACAAGAGCACAAATTGCTGATACTGTGGAACGACAAAGACAGGAAGCTGCAGGTAGTGTTATTTTACATTATATTTAAGAAATAATTTATGGAAGCTGTGGTATATTGCATATTTTACCATGGGAAATACATTGTATCTGCTATAACCCGAGCCGCAGCCAGGGGTTAAATTTGTGGATTCAATGTTAGACTGTGGTACAATATGGATATTACATGGCTTCCATACATCATTTGGATTTTAAGATAGAAAAATACATCATTTTGTATTTCAACTGATCTATAGAAACAGCAATTACACCGCATCATTTGTGTAGTTTTTGTGTCATTTTGTGCTCTTTCTGTGATACGTAGACCATGGTATAACTTAAATTTTACCACTGGTCTGTTCCTATAGCTAATGAGGCAGACCATATTAGAATTTATTAATTTCAACAAAGCATAAAATTAGATAGCATTTTATTATTTTCAACAAAATATAAAATTAGGCAACATTTTATAATTTCCAATTAAGTCTACATTTTATTATTTTCAAAAGAGCAGAAAAATCACTCTGATCCCATGGCCAATACCCAATATTCAAAAGCCAAAAGTCTTTTGAGCTTGTAGCAGGAGCTTTATTCCAGCAGAATAACTTTGAATATGAAAGTAGAATTTAGCAAAAGTTCTTTCCCTTGTTTGATATTCAGTGGTATTATAGCAAGGCAGTTAAAAAGCTTAGTTTAATCAAGTTTTTGTGTGTAAGGTTTGTTTTCAATAAATGGAATCCAAACACTTGTTCACTGAATATAATAACTTTTAGCTACAGAGCAACAAAAAGAAGCAAGTCATTTAGAGAAACCACTGGAAGAAAATTTAAATCGTTTACAGATAGAAGGAGAAGCTAGGAGTGTTGAAGCTGCTATTTCTGTGTTGAAGTAAGTTTATATGATTTTCAGGTAAATTAAGAAGAAGTTTGAACAAATGTAAGGATACTGTAAACCAACTAATTGTTCTGAGCGATTTATTCTCGCGATCTTTGGAAGCGTGAAAATAGCACAAAAATAAATCGTCGAGAATCTTTTACAAATGCATGAATAGAAATAGAACATTGCAAAAATTAGTCCCGGCAAAGTTGACCAGGAAGAACAAAGCATGAAATAAAGTATCAGCGAAAATAAGTTGGTTTACAGTATACCCAGAATTCCAAGTAATATCCGAGGGGACAAACAATGGATTCATGCTCTTGTTGTTCTGCATCTTAATGTCAACATGAAGCTAAGACAATGAGCAATTTGGGATACCCAAAAGAAAGTGCAAAATGGTTTTGAAGCAATAGTTTGCACAAACTCCATTTGCTAAATGTCAAACAAGACTTCATCGTCATGTTGGAGAATTTTGAACAAACATAAAATAACAAAGTAGACTTGTAAATACTGATCATCATTATCATGACTAAGGACCACAAGACATTTACAGTGTATAAGTACCTAAACAGCACTCTGAAAGGTAACTTGAGAGGAAACAATCAGAAGAATTTTTATGTTTAGTAACTGTAAACATGAAAATTTTCACATGTGGGTAATTTTCGCTTATTTCATGTTCGGCAATTTTACGCGAATATTTCCCCCTCGTGAATATTTTTAATAACAAGTGTTGTACAATCAAATTCTGAAGACCCGCCAATACTACAACCACGCGAAAGATTTAGGTATGACACTTTGCAAAATTACCCCCTGGGAAAATAACCACGTTTAGAGTATTCTGTTGGGATTTAAATCTGACACACTTAAGGTAACACGATACCGAAAGACGTAACGTCACGAGTTATCGTTCTTAACATTAAGGCCAATTCAACATTTTGGTGGATGTCATGTTTTAAAGTAAACTATACTCAAATACACCAGGCTATGATTTGCATGTAAACTACCTAGGTTATAATATGAGGGTGGAAATTTGCTAATATTAACATAATTATAGTAACACGTTTTAAACACAAGTCTTAGAAAGATACAGATTGAGTCCATTTATTTTCTTTTTGCTACGAACTATTTGTCCTTGTTTATATAATTTTAAGCTTGTCAAAAATTCTATTGAATTAAACTTTGGTCAATTTAATATCATATGGGTGTTTTTGTTCACTGTAAAATATGCATATCGACTGTCTTTCATATGTGTATTTTCTGGTTTAGTTTAAATACAAATATTTATGTATACAGCATTTTGCTAAGCAGATTTTAAAATAATATACCAATTATAGGTATCTTTACTTTACTTTAGTACAGTTACAATTATGTGGTGCAGTCAAAACAGAATTCGAAATCCAGTCTATACAACATTTTGTTGTGAAAAATGAAACATCTCTATACATATAACATTTAATTTATTTACCTAAAGAAAACGACTTCTCTAGAGTATTTGCACTGATATATACATCAATTTCAAGGAAAATATTAAAATCTATTCAAATATCTTTTCCATAGAATTCACACGTTATGGGTACACAATTCGTCAAAAGATGATATTTTTCTGTTCAGTTTTTACAGTTTACAGGATAGGAATATATGTGTTCATACTATTCTGTATATTTCATCGGAAGTTGTAGCACCCTCCAACGGGGCAAATTTTTACATATATGAAGTATTGCATGTCTTAACTACATTGTAAGTCGACCAATTTTTTTTTTTATGAAAAAGTATTGAATACAGTGAAACAACAATTGTATCAGAAGGATGAGTCTTCTCATGGGTTTCTTGATCACCTGATTATGAGGATCTTTATTGGTGATTATTTGATTACTAATTTTCAATTATTATATCAGTGAGTCTCTTATTGATTATTTGATTACCATATTTTGTGAAAATTTACTTAAATTTCCCCATTTTTAAGGCAGGTTCTCTGCCTTCTAGCTGTCGGGTAAAAGTCTGTTTCAACCAGACTCTTACATTAAGGAGACTACTATGTATGAAAAGAATCGGAATGATCCAGACTAACGTTAAAAACGCGTACGGCTTACCAGTTATTCATACGAAGGCACAAAAAATAATCCATTCATGTGGCGATACAGTGTCCATTTCATGATCAACTATATCGTTTTATACAGTGTTTTATATGTGTTTATTGTATTTATTTAATATCTTTTAAGAGATACTATGCTTTTTTAATCTCAGAGCACTTAAACTGACATTCGAAATTCACGATTCGGTTCATTCATAAAAATTTCCTGCGGCACCCTATGATTTTACAAGTTTTTATGAATGGATACATAGTAACTTCTACTTTCGCTGTTGTAACTCGTAAAAATGTATGTATTTCTCAATATATAAAACTTTTAATGGTTACACTGACGTACTCTACCTTAAAAAAGGATCAATCAAAACCGTAGCTTCGTTTTCTTGTTTGTTTTGTCCCGACAAGTGGAGCGTTGTTTTGTTTTGTTAATGGCCAACTTAATTACGCCTGCATGAAATACGCCGTAGTTAATAAGGGTCAAATAAGTTTCAAAATAATCCGAAATTACAACAAATGTTCTTTATGGAATACTTCAAATACATTAAAACTTTAGAATAATTCAACTATGTCAACAATGAAGCACGAAAGGTTTAAACTTGATCTCCAACGGCGTTCCTAATCACAAGCGTAATCAAGTAAAACACTTGTACTGGATCACGCGGAACCATCATGTGGGTCCCAAACTGTCACTGATTTGTTACAACAGGAGGAAGCGCTCGCTTGCTGAATTTCCATCATTTGCAGTGATTCCTTCTTTTGTAGTAATTCATTTTTCACGTTGTGTTGAAACAGAGATGAAATCTGTTACTATACTGCGCCAAGAAAACGTTCACGAAGGCAAGACGTTGTCATCCTCATATCCGCATATCGTTGTCAGGTATAAGAAAACACTCCATGCTAGATCACAAAAGTCAAATGTAAAAACGTCAGTTGAAAACTCGTGAGGGTCCTGATAAAACTATATATATATACAGAGCAGGTCGGTGTGTCCGCGCACCTAAGTCTACTTCATTAGATTTACAAAGTTTTAAAGCAAACAACTTAAATGTAAATATTTGCTTTAAATGCTTGAGTATAACACTTTTGAAAAATCAAATTAAGCTTGAAAAAATTGGTCTGTACTATTTGATATGGGGTCCTGATCACAGCTTGACCAAATTTTGCGTAAACATTGTATTGGCCGGGTGTGTCCGCGCATGACCTAGAAAACCCAACACAGGGATGTTAAAAAGAAAGATTTTACAAAAGGAACCATGTGATAAAGGAAATATATTATTTCGTTGATTAACTGGCGCAAATTTGTGTATTGAATTTACAAAATACTTGAAAAGGGGGGTTCGGAACATAAGTGGGGTTAAACGGATTAGCAGTTTTAGCCTTTTAAGGTAAATTCCGTATTTTTCCGCCAAAATTTGTAGAATTTGTCTTTCCTTTAAATATAAAAAGTTAAAGTTGTAAACGTGTTGTCACAACGTTTTGGGTTTGCAAAAAAGTGGCTTTAACATTAAAGGTCGGTGGTGCGCGGAAACACCGGATGCACGGACACCGGTTCTCACACTGTACGTAATTATTTCATAGTAGATCTAGTTCTAACCTTTAAAAAATTAAAAGTGGCTAAAAGCATTTCGGCTTCCCATGATCCAGTGCTTTGATCCAACAGATGTAGATAAAAACCCGGGATAAAAAATACAAATATTCAATTCTCTACCAGAGACCCATCATAATAAGAAGTCTGCAACCCATTCAATATGTTTTGAAGGTGTTGTGCCCAGATAATGCCAGAATGACTTGCTTC
>MJUU01062609.1:179924-190140 GCA_002080025.1 Modiolus philippinarum
GAAATAAAAGCAAAAAACGTTTACATACATGTGTTATAAGTGAGCATATATGTAGCGTCACCAATGTCAAACCGATTTTACAACTTTTTAGGCGTATTAGCCATCTTCGGCGAGCTGTAATTCCAAAACAAGGACAGTGACCTATGCTTTTCTATGTATCTATGGATTCCTGAAGATGATATCTATGTTATATTAGTTTTAAGTTCATATTTGTATATTTTGACATATAAAAACGTCACAAAAACTAGAAATTTCGTTCTCAAATTTAGGATTTTCCCTATTTATCTATGTAAATTTGGCGCCAAAATGGTATTTTCGATTAGAAATAACTCGAAAAAATGCACGGTGACCCCCTAATTTTATTTCATTTTCCTGTGTATCTATGATAGATCTTTACAAATATATATACTGTGAAAGTACTTTTATTCGTGGACATCAATTTTCGTGGTTTTCATAAAAATCACTATTTCCTGGGTGCTTAAATTCGTGGTTTCAAAGTCCCTACATTAAAACTCTATGGAAAAAATGCATTTCGTCGGGAACTTAATTTCGTGGTTTAAGCGAACCACGAAATCCACGAAAATTGGAACCCCACGAACAATTGTACTTTCACAGTATACTTTTTTGAAAAAATTTTCGGTCCTTTTCGGTATCGTGTAACCTTAAAATACTAGACAGCTATCTCTAAATCTCATACACTAAGCTAAAAGAGTATTTCATTTATGTCATATGGTAAAATGCCTGTAGCCTAATTTGTCTCCATCCAAGAGCAAAGTTGGTTATCCCCATTGTTTGGATATTTATATGTGATTCCAGACTAATATTTGCATGCAGAACTATAAATTTTTATTGGAAAGTTTGTATCCAATTGTCAGATTTGAGGCTTTGTCAATGGACAGTCATACCTTAATATGCACACCAGTACACTTCATCATATCATCATAATATGGGAGATGAGCTATCACACGTTAGCGTAGAAAATCACACTTAAGCATCTTCACAATCACACTTTTACTCCGATCATCACACTATAGTTAGACCATTGCTCCTAAGCATAACCATCACACATTAGCATAGACCACCTCATTTTAGAGGGTTCACAAACAAAATTTTGCTAAGAATATCACTCTTTAAGGTAGACCATTGCATCTTAGCATAGCTATAACATTTTAGCATGTACACAATCACACTTTACATTAGATGCTTAGATTACCACACTTTAGGGTAGACCATTTTTCCCTGGTATGACTAACACACTTTACCTTAGATGCTTAGATTACCACACTTTAGGGTAGACCATTTTACCCTGGTATGACTAACACACTTTAGCTTTCCATCAGATTTTTACAAATATACTTGGGGACAAAACTCTGATGTATACAAAGTACAAAGTATGTATCTATTGACAATCTTTATTCATTGTGACGTTATATTTACATTCCCGAATTTAGTACTTCAGTAAACCTTTTTTGTATTTATGTATCCTGATGACGGGGCCGTGAGCGTCGAAACATGTCGATGAACAATAAAAATTAACCTGCATTCCCGTGGCAGTGTTGTTGTTACTCGTTCTACACATTATTTTAAAGTACAACAATGTAATGGTACAACAGAGTTTGAAGAATATAGGGTAGACAGACTGATTTGTGTTATACTGAACCCTTTTTGTATACTGTAAACTGGAAAATTTTCACCGCAGTTTTATTTTCGTGGTATTGAATGAAGCGCTAAAAATTAAACTATTGCAAATTTTTGATGTGCTATGGAATTTAATAGCATGACCGAAATCAGTGAATTCAAGTCTGGGCCAAATGAAATATATTTTGAAAACCGCAAAAAAAGATGGTGTGAAAATTGCCTGGTTCACAGTAATATTTGGAGATTACCCCTTCCACCTGCTGCTTCAACATTTTTAACATTATTAATAAATGAACCTAGTCATCTTGATAAGAAAACAACTATGTAAAATTTCATAGCTTGAAATTTTTGTCAAATAAATGAGTAAAATCCTGTGTATTTTATTTGATGTGAGTAATCTTTATTTATCTGAGTTGAAAAAAAGAAATTGTTTTTTTTACAGGGATAAAGAACCTGAAATTGATCGTCATCCAGAAAAGCGTATGAAAGCTGCCTACAAAAAATTTGAAGAAAGTAATCTCCCAATATTAAAAGAAGAAAATCCTGGAATGAAACTGTCACAGTTAAAACATATGTTATGGAAAGACTGGATGAAATCACCAGAAAATCCACTTAATCAAAAATTAGCTGAAACATAGCATTGTCGTGTAATTAATTCTCAGCAAATGAAAATGGATCCAGGAAACGAGGGTTGTTGATTGGTTGAAATTAAAGTTCTGTTTGTTATGTGATTGTGTGACAAGAATAGATAGGGGAGATTATTCCTGGATAAATTTTCATGTGTCCCTGCAAAGTTTTGTTATTTATAATTTTTCAATATCATACAGCTACTTGTAATGGCATTGATCTGAATTTCATCTACTATTTAATTATCTCCCTTTGTCACATTAGTTCATAGATGCCAACCCTTACGGATTCTCTATAATTTTCACGGATTTGGGGTCAAAATTAGGGCATTACACTTATTAGTCCAATCGTTATGGATTTTGGATCGCCGCTGTTCAAGTTTGCAAAATGCTGATTTCTTTCGTTGTCAATATCTAAATTACAAAACGGATGTTGCTTTCAGGTTTCTCGGACCTTTATATCCGAGAAGTTGAAACTTGGCAACCGTGTCACAATGCTGTCTGATAGACCGTCATACCGGGCCGTCTGCTGCAAAAAGTGAACGAAAGGCTGAAGTTTCTGCGCAGGATATTCCAAAGAATGACATCGAATATTTTTTAATGGTCCTGAGTGTAAAGATGATTTAATTTGATGGTCCCTAGTGTAATGATTGTCGAACACGACGGTATCGGGTATGAACGTCTAGACAAACATTTGATGAGTTTTCACTATACGGTATACCATTCTGTATATCTGTCTTTAACTTATCAGGGCTGTACACCAAAAACGTAACAAAATATTCTATTGGTCACAACAGATCAATAATGCATGATTTTTGATCGTGTACAAGATTTAGATATTCTGTAATTTGCAAATTTTCCTGCAACCACTCAGTGAAATAGATTCAGTAAATGGAAATATTTATGATGATTACTGAAAGAAGACCAAAATTACTGAAAATTCAATTTGATGGTTACTGATTGAGGCCAAAAGGGGTTGGCATCTATGTTAGTCTCAAAAAACTCTAAAAAGAAAACAGACGAATAATTTGATAATTATTAGTAGTTCAAACTCATATTTTAATACACATTTTTTGTATACGTGTATTAAACCATGGTATCTTGAATAATCTTTGGCCTAAAATTCTAAATTAATCTGTCTCTAGTGCATGAATGAAGGCAAGGTCAGTAATCGTATTGGTAAATTTTGAGTGGGATAAACAAACTAGTAACCAAACAATACAAAAAAATCCATAATTCATTCCACAGGAAAAACATGTTGTTATTTATCAATTTGCAGTTTTAAGTACTATATTACTCCCACAAAAACTGTGTATATAGAAAGCAATTTTATTATATAATAACAGTCTGTGATCTCTCGTATTTTTGATTTATTGTTGATTTTCTGAAACATCAACAAGGACAAGAATTACATCCTGGTGCTTTAGTTAGGTTGTCCATAGCATGAGAAAATCTTGTACTGGTGCTTGAAGCCATCTTTGTTATATTATGTCACTGATGACATCCATACATTTATTTTAGAGACCTTCGCCTATTTTAGGACTAGTGCACTATTAGTCATGAATTTTATTCAGATGAGTTTGTAAGCTAAAATAAAAGAAAAAGATTGTATAGTATCAGTTCTGAATTTCCATTGATTTCTAAAAAAAATGAAATATAATTTGTGTTAGAAACCAAAGTATGGCTGTTTAACAACTTTTATATAGAAAATTGTTCTGTAATATTTTTTACGAATACAAGAAATAAAATTTTAAAATTTTGTGAAGAAAAGTGGGGGAGAAGAATACCCAGATCATCATTGGGTAGAAAATTACCATTCTTTTGAATATTAGTATTAAGATAGGACAGTGGGTCAAAAGCTGAGTATCATTGATGCACATTTGACCAAAAAAAAAAATGAAATTCACCATTTCTGCAAACTCTTGTTCTATAAGGGGAGATCATTTGTAAAGAAATAATAGGAAAAAAATCAGTCTTTTGCCATTTAATCCAAAAATAAGTTTGGTGATTCCTAAATTTTTTCTTGCAAATTGAAGTCAAGTATTTTAGCTAATTAACTACCAAATTTTAATTTATTTTTTTGTATGCTTTCATAACAAAGTGTCATAAGTCATAAAAATACCAGAAAATTCTATATGACAATTTTTAGACCCATGTTACACCTTAAAGGAAACAACTCTTCAAAGATTTGTAATTACGGTTAACTATTTTTTTTATGACCCGGAAGAATCAAAAGGGATGGCATATAGTTTTTGGTCTGTCTGTTTGTCCACAAAAACTTTAACATTGGTTATATCTTTTGAATGGTAAGTTCTAGGGCTTTCATTCCTTGCACATGTATTCCTTACGGTGAATGTTTTGAAATAATACTCAAATTTTTGGCCTTGTGACCTTGACCTTGGCATGTGATGGACTTTTTGAGAAAAAAAAATTAAAAGCATTAACATTGGGTATGCATTGAATGTTAAGGGAGTACGAGCCTCAGATTTTCAGAAGCATTCGATATCCTTGGGTTTCATCCATTAAAACAGTGCTAAATTTTTTGGCTCATGGATCATATTTTCTTGGTCATAGGGCACTTTAAAATGTATAAAATAGACAGTGTATGGAATTAAATCAATTTTCAATTATATTTTCATATATTTAAATGCATATAAAAATCTTATGCAAATTAAAGGAAAACTCTAGAGAGAACTGTTTCCCGCCAAAATTTTGACGTCTTATACCTCAAAAATTCCCTCATGGATTTTCAAAATATGCTCAAGTTGTTCCATTAGCAGTGCTCTTCAAAACAATAGGTCAGCATTTTAATTCTAATTACAAAATTTCTGAGACTCGTACTCCCTTAAGTGTTGTGGCTTTGATATTTTGCATGTCCGTTTTTGAGTTTGTGCCAAAATGTTTGAACCTTTCAACTTTTGCATATTACTAAGGGAGATAAGTAAAATTGATATGAGGATGTGATGATGTTGCATCAGATTTAATTTTGTTTTATACATGGGAAAATATTTCTGGTTATCTAAAGAATTGTCTTGAAAAATGATCTTTTATATTATTCAGTACAGTTTCCTCATTTAAAACTTCAGCATAAGTATATCCTTTGAATTGTAAATAATTGGGTTTTCTATTTCAAAAGTGTAATTATAGTGATTTAATTTTCAGTTGATACCCGAATTTATATATAAATGTACATATAATTAATTTTTTGGAAGCACATAAAGTGCTATTCATGCCAAAGGTTTCTTCATAACTACCACTCGGGGGGCATAAGTGTTTCACAAAACATATCATGTTTTTCCATGAAGGTGGTATGAGGATATTCTTAGAAAGATCCTTAAAATCTATGACTTGACTAGTAAGTATGTTGATAGGAGAAATTCATATGTAGTGTTCAAAACCACATATTGCAATTAAAGATAATTGAGCAATGAATACCGTTAAAACTGTAAAATATTTGCCTATACTTTTGACTCCACTTGTTAACTTTTTTTGCTTTCCATTTTACTGACTTGAAAAAAATCAGATAGTTTTGTATATGGAGTACCATAACATTTTAGTGAAATGAATTTATTAGATGAAATTTACAATTCTTTTGTTTACCTTCGAAAATCATTTCTCAATCACCATGTAAGTTGAAGATATCCAATAAAAATACAGCATTATCATGTTACACTGCTGTATTTTTTACGTTTTTTGACAAAGCCTATTAATTTTAATATTAGTACATGGTAAACACATATATGGACTAGTATTTATTGGTTTTATACAACCACAAAAATACAACTCCAATAATATTATGATAAAAATCTGTAGATAATTTTTGATGTGATAACTTAAATTGGGATCAATTCATCCTTATGAAATTTGAACACAATTGTTTTTGGCATTATGATCCTTTCTATGAAAAAGTTGGCAAAGGGCCATCTTCGATGTTTGCACATATTTGTCTGTGGAATATTTATTATTCATCAGATTTTGAAAAGGTTTACCATGGAAAATTCCTTACAGTACTATGTTAACAGATTTTATATTACAGATACAGTTTTACCATTGTCTGTTTAACAACCCACCTCTCTTTCCTTATGCTTGTAAGCACAATCCTGTTGTTGCTTTTTCAGTCTGTGAGAAAAACTTTTTCATTCATTAGCCCTAAAGGGCTAGTAAAGTCCCATGTTGTACTAGCCCGAACTCAATTTTAGCCCTTACAGAAGATTCTTTGTTAATTAGGTACAATTTTAACTAGCCCACTGGGCTAGTGACTTCAAATTTTTACTAGCCAGAGACTGATTTTACTAGTCTCAGGCGTATGGCTAGTGGCTAAAGGTACAGACTGCCTTTTCATGTGCATGGTACATATGTTAATATATGTGTTAATGTTTGGTTATCATGTAAAGTATTTGATGACAGTACCGTAATTGAACAAGAAATACACTTGTCACATATAAAAAATAATATCTATTGGAAACAAAGATTTTTCACAACAATAAAATACAATATAATTAATGTTCAAGTGCTGTGATGCTGCCAAAGTGTCGAAATGAATAAATTTCTACATGATGAGAGATTTGTTTTTTTCTGTAGCTTCAAATATTTTGAAGTTTTGTTGATAGAAACTTAAACCTTATCTTCACACATAAATGTATAAAACTTTGCATGTATACCTGGCACAAATTTCTATTAATAATGACTTTGATAATGAATATTGGCATAATATACTTCAGTGTACTTTGATAAAAAATATCATAGATTTTATCAAAAGACTCTTGTAGAAAATATGAAGTATTGACAGTAACCCCAATTCATCTCACTTGTACTGTACATGTTTTTATTTTGTCATATAACAACTATTTCAGTCAAAGTTGATTTTATCCATATTTTATTGACTTATACTTACTCTGTTAGAATAGCAGAATAGAATGTCAGTCATGGGATATCTAGGAAATAATACATGCTACAGTCTGTATCACATGCCATATCATCTCGAGTTACCAATATAAGCCAGAGGGCTGATATTGGTCGAGGGGTGATAGGGCATGTAATACAGATTTTGCCATGTATTATACTGTTTATCATATATTTAAAGAGAGAACTACTTATTCCCAAAAATACTGCCAAAATTGGGAAATCCATAAGAGAAAATGCATGTATTTTGTGAAGAAAATATCCAAATAGGCAGAAGGGACTGGAGGTGGTTTGAATAAAATCTAACATGTAAAGGAAAACGGTTTGCTAGATTATTTTAACTGATCCTCACAAAAATTCACCCAAACAAATTTTTGCTACACGGCTAGCCATGAGATGAAGGGTATGTGATAAAGGGTAAGCCATGCTTTAAAGGGCATGACGTCATAGTCTGAATACACTGTATCACATATTCAAAACGTCTGTATTTACTACTAAATGTATGATTTATAAGTATTCATAAATCAAAAATTTTTGTAGTGTAGTTCATATTTTTGTCTTGCCAAGCAAGACATAGGTATTACTTTCTGGCGGTGTTGTAAACCTTTTCTAAAACCTTAATATAACTTTTCAACTGTAATACATACACAGGTCATCTTTGGTCCACAGATACCATAGGTTTTGTCCACAGATACCTTAGGTTATGAGCTTTCCAGCATCAGATGTTTCAGATGACCTTGACTTTGTCTTCCTGGTTCAATGACTGCATGAAAATCACGACATAGTTTCACATTCAAATCGTTTTCTCTGTATTTGTATTGCATAGGTCCGTTATATTTAGTGCATTGATGA
The DNA here is from genome assembly GCA_002080025.1 of Modiolus philippinarum. Lineage (NCBI taxonomy): Eukaryota > Metazoa > Mollusca > Bivalvia > Mytilida > Modiolidae > Modiolus > Modiolus philippinarum. The sequence goes on from MJUU01062609.1 coordinate 187,943, forward strand.
GATACCATATTTGGTGTAATGCTTCATCTTAATGAGTACATGCAAGTGTGACACCTGTCATGTTACCTTGACCTCATTTCCATGGTTCAGTGACTTTGACCTCCTAGTGTCCAGCAAAATCAGGACCGACCAGACCAGTAACAAAAAGTCATATAGGGGAACACGACGGTGTGGTCGCAAGATCTGTCGAACTTGTCCCTTTACTATGGAAAAATTCATCAAGGGTCCTGATGGTTCTTACAAAATCAGTTCTGGTTATACTTGTATAACCAAGAATGTGATATATGCCATAGTATGTAGACGGTGTCAGGTGAGACTTGCCGCAGACTTTGTGATCGCTTTGCTGAGCATCTTCGATCCGTAACAGCTCACAAAGACACACCCGTCGTTAACCATTTCAGGTTTCGCCAACATTCCATGGATGACATGAGCTCGACAGTCCTTACTCAGGTTGACAGTTCACGACAACATCGACAACAGTTAACAACAGATTATATTCACTCTGGGTACCCAAAACCCCAAAGGTATAAATATAAAAACTAGTGTTTAATGTACTATCTTTGGACTGGTAACTTCAATTTTATTTATTTTTATACGACCGCAAAAATTTTTGCGGTCGTATATTGGTATGGTGCTGTCGTTGTCGTCGTCGTTGTCGTCGTCGTTGTCGTTGTCGTTGTCGTCGTCGTCTGTAGACACTTTAGTTTTTGGTCAATAACTTTAGTTCCAGTAGATCAATCCTTATGAAATTTTAACATAATGTTCTTTGGTACAAAAGGAAGGCTTGGCTCAGTTTTGGTAATTGTGGCCCCAACCGTTTTTAAAAAAGGGGCCAAAAGGGGTTAAATTGGGTGTTTTCACATGTTTGTTTGTAGAATCTTTATTATTAATCGGATTTTGATGGGGTTTCTTTCAGTGTGCTCCTGAGGAAATTTCCAATCTGGAGTATGCCAACGGATTTCACGTAGCATGTACCGCTCACGAGATAAATGGGGCCCAAAAGGGGCAAATTTCCAAAAAAATAAATTTTTTATTTTAAGTCCGATTTTGATGCAGTTTTTTTAATGGATTCCTTGTGAAAAATTAATATGGCGCTCAACTATTATATTTTTGATAACTTGTTTCCTTTCCCAGCTATGAGGGGCCGAACAGGGCCAAAATTGGGAATTTGCAGATTATGTCAAATCTTTATTTTTCATAGGATTTTGATGGGATTTTTTTCTAAATATATATCTTAACTTTATTTTTCATCAGATTTCGATGGAATTTTTTTCATTGAATTTCTATGGATGTAAAGTTTTAGTTGATAGTACATATTTTGCATAGCTCTTACGTTTTTTCATCAGTAAGTGATCATAAGGGTTGAATTTTTCCTTTTTTTGTTCCTAGTTAAAATCTGTGTCAAGCTTCTTTTTGTGTCCATCTAATTATTGTGTCAAGCTCTTTACTGTGTCCACAGTCACTTTAAACTACTTTTGTTGAAATTTCAGTGGTCGACATGCTGCGGTTGTATCATGCTGCGCTCGGCGTAGCCCTTTATTTATTACATTATATTTGTTATTTCAATACTTTTTCGATAGTTATTTTCTTTTGATTAATTTCTGTTTCGTGTTGAGGGCTAAATTTCCTCCTCCTATCATTTGGGGATATCTTCAACTATTGGGCTCCACTGTCTAAACAATCAACGTCAAATTCATTTTACCTACGTCCAAGTTCAGATCTAAGTAACTGTACATGGTAGGATTATCTAACCTTGAATGTGCATGCATCTTGGGGGGTAGGTCAGCATCCAGGCAAAATCAGGTCACTTTGACCTATATTTTCCGCATGATTGACTTACATTAAAGTTTACATCCGAGTTCAGATCTAAGTAACTGTACATGGTAGGATTATCTAACCTTGTATGTGCATGCATCTTTGGGGGTAGGTCAGCATCCAGGCAAAATTAGGTCACTTTGACCTATATTTTCCGCATGAATGACCTACATTCAAGTTTAAGTCCAAGTTCAGATCTAAGTAACTACATGGTAGGATCATCTAACCTTGCATGTGCAAGCACCTTTGGCAGTAGGTCAGCATCCAGGCAAAATTAGGTCACTTTGACCTATATTTTCTGCATGATTGACTTACATTCAAGTTTACGTCTGAGTTCAGATCTAAGTGAACTGTACATGTTAGGATTATCTAACCTTGTATGT
>MJUU01062609.1:190155-206976 GCA_002080025.1 Modiolus philippinarum
GGGGGTAGGTCTGCATCCTGGCAAAATTAGGTCACTTTTCCGTTTATGTACGAATTCAGGTCTCGGTTACTGTACATGGTAAATATAAGATCATCTAGCCTTTGTATACGTGCATAAGGGATGGTAAATGAACACCCTGGCCAAATTGGGTTTCTGTGTCCATGTGGCATAGCGAGGCGAACTTTGTAATCGTTGATTACCTATGTTTGTTTCTCTTCTATGGCCCCTTGAAGACATTAATGTCGATGATCTTGGCCAATCCCTACCTCTGTCTGCTTGTTTTTTAATCTTTTATGTTTTGATATGTGTATATATTTTTTGTTTTACCTTTTATCGCAGTTCGACTGGAATTTTAACTCGTTTGTTTGTTTTTGCTTACATGAACTGCCGCACAGCGCTCTTTATTTTATTTTGTTTAATTTTTACATTGATGTCTATTTCTCAGCAATTAAAGAACCTAGACTCCCCATATAAGGTTTATTGTTACATATTAAAGGATAAAGACCAGTCTGACACCTGTCAAGTAACCTTGACCTTGATTTCATGGTCCAGTGACTTTGTTAAATTTTTACATTGATGTCTATTTCTCAGCAATTAAAGAATCTAGACTCTCCATATTACATGTATTAGGTTTATTGGTACATATTGAAGGATAAATACCAGTCTGACACCTGTCAAGAAACCTTGAGCTTAATTTCATGGTCCAGTAACTTTGTTAATTTTTTACATTGATGTACATTTTTCAGCAATTAAAGAATGTTGACTCTCAATATTAGGTTCATCTTAAAGTTGAATCAGACATTAATTTTCTTGACCTTCTGTATTAGGTTCATCATGTGTAGATGAGAATGTTTATATTCTGGCGAGACATATCTGTGTCTTCACTTGTTATAAAAGTTGTACCATTAAAATAGGCTCAAGAAACAGTTTGATTTTTAACCGGGTTTTCCATCGGAAAAATCCGGTTATTAAAATGGTGAAAATGGCGGGTGGGCGGTGGGCGTGCGGGCGACTGCCAAATGGGTACATCATTTGTCTGGAGCAAATCTCTTATAGTATTTGAGACAGGAAGTTTTTATTTTGCAGATCAATTATACATATATAAAAAGTGTGCATGGTACTTTAATTTTGATTTTTGATAATTTATGTAAAAAATAACAGTCGTTGAACTTAGTCATTTTTACATCAAGTGTTTAACAAAAGGGTACCCCTTTTTCCGGAGCAGATCTCCTACAGTATTAGAGACAGAAAGTTTTAATTTTGCTGATCAATTGTACATATATCAAAGGTGTGCATGGTAATTTAATTTTGACTTTTGGTAATTAATGTAAAAAATATCAGTCGTTGAACTTAGTAATTTTTACGTCAAATTTTTAACAATAGGGTACCCCCTTTGTCCGGAGCAAATCTCCTACAGTATTTTGGACAGGAAATTTTTATTTTGCAGATCAATTGTACATATATCAAAGGTGTGCATGGTACTTTTATTTTGATTTTTGATAATTAATGCCAAAATATCAGTTGCTGAACTTAGTCATTAAGTCGCCCAAACAAAGTTTGGTGACTTCTTGTGTTTGCACCGTTTCTTATTAAGTCGCCCAAACAAAGTTTGGCGACTTCTTGTGTTTGCACCGTTTCTTATTATTTTTCCACTTCTTCTTGCCATCATCTTGTCCGGTCAAATTCTCTGAGACTATTTGCCCAATCACTTACAAACTTCACAGGACGGTAGATATCAATCCCAAGATATGGATTTGGGTATTCAAATTATCAAATGACCCTACCATTGGTCACTTTGAACTTTGACCCTAAATCTTTTAATTGGATTAACTCGAAAACGGTAAAAGATAGCTGATTAAATGTAATGGCAAAAATATTCGTTAGGTCATGAAGGACCTTTGTTACCTTGGACCTTAGCTCTATAATTAACTGTTCACGAGTTATGCCCCTTGAAAATTTTGTCACATCTTTAAGTATGTTTTTCTCGAAAACGGTAGGAGAGAGAAACCTGAAATCTTTTCCATTCAACTTAGGTGAGATGTTTTACATTTAAAAATGCCAAGGTTAAAGGTCATTGGTCACTTTGAACTTTGACCCCAGACCTTATTTTTTTATTATCTCAGAAACCGTGACAGATAGCTGATAAAATGTAATGGCAAAAATGTGTATTTTGTTAAGATCTACATTTGTTACATGGGTCCAAAATTATTGGACCAACCGTTTTGGGCCTATGGACCTAAAACCGATTTTAGATGTCTGATTATGGGTTTTTGCTAATAGCTCAAAAACTATTACAGATACCAAGAAACATTCATATAAAAATGTTCAGGAAGACGTGGCCTTCAAAATGAGGTCAAGGTCAAAGGTCAAGGTCACAGCCAAAAACTTAAATCTCACGTTAAATTATCAATAAATGTACATATTAAACTTAGAATCTTGGTTTTATCGATGAATCATTAATAAGAACATCATGACGTTACTTCCCGGAAAGACCTATCAATTATTTTCTAAAGATTCTATATACTAGAATTCTCAAAGATGGGTACTCAAGGATAAACGTAATTTGTATGTTTTGATTGATTAAAATATTACACACTATTGAGGAAATATCCTACTTCATAGTATTAAAAATAGAAATGATTTTTCTGATGCAACCCATTGTAAATGAAGTGTAAATATATGAATCAAAGTTAATTATAGCACTGATAGACAAAAGAACAATGAGTTCAAGACCTCGATTCTGATATTTAGGAATCACTGTTGTTTCAAACATCAATAAGGAATGGATTCTGGTTTGGGTGACTTTTGTGTTTGCATGCAAACACATTATCACTTGTTATTATTAAGTCACCAAAACGAAGTTTGGTGACTTATTGTGTTTACTCTTTTTCTTCTTCTTCTTATTATTATTCCTCAATTATTTTTCGAACATTGTCCAAACGTTTTCTCAGAGATGGGTGGACCAAACTTTATGAAAGTTGGGACCAATGTAGATACCAACCCCAAGATGTGTACAAAGGTCTTGGACTTTCCAAAATGACCACTGTAATTGGTCACTTTGAACTTTGACCTCAAACTTTCTTATTGGTATAACTCAGAAACTGTAAAAGATAGCTGATTAAATGTAATGACAAAAATATTTGTTTGGTTATGACGGACATTTGTTACATTTGGACCGAAACTCTACGATGAACCGGTCATGAGTTATGCCCCTGGAAACTTTTATCATATCTTTAAACAGGCTTTTTCTCAAAAACGGTAAGAGATAGAAACCTGAAACCGTTCCATTCATCTTAGGTGATATGTGTTACATTTATAAATGCCAAGGTCAATGGTCACTGGTCACTTTGAACTTTGACCCCAGACCTTGTTTTTGTAATAACTCTTAAATAACTCCGTAAAAGATAGCTGATGAAATGTAATGGAGAAAATGTGCGTCTTGTTAAGATCTACATTTATTACATGGGTCCAAAATTATTGGACCAACCGTTTTGGTCTATGGACCGAAAACAGATTTTGGTGTCCGATTTTGGGTTTTTTTTTGCGTATAGCTCAAATACTATTGAAGACATTCAACATACAAAATGTTCAGGAAGATGCGACCTTCAAAATGATGTCAAGGTCAAAGAACAAGGTCACAGTCCAAAAACTTTATTTCACGTTAAAGTATCACTATTATTATTCTGCCTCAAAAATCATCTTGTCCAACTAAATTCTCAGAGGTCACTTGCCCAATCATAATCAAACTTCACAGGTAGATGGATCACCACCCAAAGATGTGCACTTGGGTGTTGAAATTTACCAAATGACCACCATCATTGGTCACTTTGAACTTTGACCCCAAATCTTATTATTGGATTAACTCGGAAACTGTAACAGATAGCTAATACAATGTAATGACAAAATGTTAGTTAGGTCATGACCGACATTTGTTACATTTAAACAGAAACTCTATGGTCAACCGTTCAGGAGTTATGCCCCTTGACAATTTCATTATATCTTTTAAGTATGTTTTTCTCGAAAACGGTAAGAGATAGAAACCTGAAACCTTTTCCATTCATCTTAGGTGATATGTGTTACATTTAAAAATGCCAAGGTCAAAGGTCATTGGTCACTTTGAGCTTTGACCCTTGATGTTGTCATTGGATTATCTCATAAACTTTAATAGATAGCTGATAACATGTAAGTGCAAAAATGTGTATCTTGTTAAGATTTACATTTGTTACATTGAGTCCAAAATTATTGGATCAACCGTTTTGGGCCTATGGACCAAAACCTGATTTTTGATGTCTGATTTCGGGTTTTTTGCTTATAGCTTGAATACCATTGAAGATACAAAGAGAGATTCAATGCAAAAAATGTTTAGGAAGATGTGACCTTCAAAAGGAGGTCAAGGTTATAGTTCAAGGTCATGGCCAAAATTGTTATTTCAAATGAAATTGTTGATCAATGATGAGAATATTATGAAGCAACTTCCGGGAAAGACCTAGAAATTGTTTTTTGAACAATTGACGTAATGGTTTTCTCAAAAATGGGTGGTCAAAATTCTATGAAACGGATATGTATTTTAATGTAATTTAAAATTTTGATATAATTACACACAACAGAGGAAGTGCCTTACTTCATAGTATATAAATAGAAATGATTTTTCTGATGCAACCATAAAGTGGGTACAAGTTAATAAAAATACTGATATCACTGATAGACAGAATCATGATGAGTTTTAAATCCTTAATTCTTAAATCGAGGACGCATTGTTCTTTCAAAGAACATTAAAGAATTAATTCTGGTTGGGTGACTTCTGTGTTTGCTTGCAAACACATTATCACTTGTTTTTAACAATAGGGTACCGCCTTTGTCCGGAGAAAATCTCCTTCAGTTGAATAGACAGGAAGTTTTTATAAGTAGAACATTTGTACCTGTGTCAGAGGTGTTTACATTACTTTTATTTTCCTATTTGGTTAAAATCCTAGTTGCTGAACTTTCAAATAGGCTACTTTGGTTGAAGGTTTAACATTGAAAATTAATGAAAATTATAAGTACATTTCAAATGTTCAGGGTCAACAGATGTGTAAGATATACTGTCCATGTAAAAGAAAACCGGGTTTGCTGTTGCATTGACAGCTTTCCTCTTGTTTGAATTTTGTTTTTATTTTGACATAATTTAAATACAAATTAAAATATTTCTTACTTAAAAATTATAGGTAAATATAGCAAATATTATATCTTATATCCTGAGAAGAAGCTTCATAAGAAAAGCACAACAGACTGTTCAAGCCTGTAACAACATCCCCTGCAGGTCAGTGCTAAATCAAAGATGGCCGCCATGGGGGAACATAGTTTTAGTAGTGGACACCATGAAAAATACATTATAAGATCTTCTCTTCGAAATTTCTTGGCCAGTAAGTGCCAAATTTGGCCACAATAGTCTTTACCTAGCCGCTTACAAAAAGTTGTTTTTCAGGTCAGTGCTATACCCAAGACAGCCACCAGCGGGGAACATAGTTTTGACATTAGACCTTATGGGAAAAGACATTCAAAAATCTCCTCTGAAACTACACAATCGATTATTACCAAACTTGGACACAATAGTCCTTGAGTGGTGCTCTGCAAGAAGTGTTTTTCAGATTTTGATTTAATTGAGATGACCACCAGCGGGTTCAAAAATATTTTGATATTGGACCTTTTTGGGAAAATATTTCAAAGGTCTTCTCTAAAACTGCTAAACCAGTTAAAATCAAAATTGGCCACAATAGTCCTTGATTGGTAACCTACAAGAAGGGAGTTTTTCAGCTTCATGCCTCATTCAAGATGACCGCCAGCAGTAAGCATAGTTAAACATTTGCCCCTATGAGAACCCTTTCAAATATCTTCTCCTCTGAAACGACTTCGCCAACTGAAACCAAAGTTGCCAACTTAATGCCAACAATAGTGGTCCCTGCAAAGAAAAAATGTCTGCCAGAAGGGAACATAGTTTAACATTAGACCCCTATGGAGACACTTACAAAGGTCACCTTCCCTTAAAACACTGGGCATATTGGAACCAGTTTATCTTTGACCTCTTTAACAATGACTGCCTTGGTTAGTCAAGGTCCAGGTGAGTGATATGGACTTTTTGTTAGTCACAGTCCAGGTGAACTGTACGGCTCTTGATAGCCTCTTGGTTCATTTGTTTTTATACGACCGCAAAATTTTTTGCGGTCATATAATGGTATGGTGCTGTCGTCGTTGTCTGTAGACACTTTTATTTTTGGTCAATAACTTTAGTTTCAGTTGACCAATCCTTATGAAATTTTAACACAATGTTCCTTGGCACAAAAGGAAGGCTTGGCTAAGTTTTGGTCATTGTGGCCCCACCCGTTTTTTAAAAAAGGGCCAAAAAGGGTTAAATTTAATGTTTTAACATATTTGACTGTAGAATCTTTATTATTTATCGGATTTTGATGGGGTTTCTTTCAGTGTCTTCCTGATGAAATTTCCAATCAGCAATATGCCAACGGATTTCATGTGGCATTTACCGTTCACGAGATAAATGGGGCCCAAAAGGGGCCAATTTCAAAAATTATTTTTTTTTAATTTTTAGTCCGATTTTGATGCAGTTTTTTGCAATGTATTCCTTATGAAAAATTAACATAGCGCTGCACCATTAGATTTTTGATAACTTGTTCCTTTTCCAAGCTATGAGGGCCCCACGGGGCAAAAATTGCAAATATGCAGATTACCTAAAATTTTTTATTTTTCATCCAATTTCAATGGGATTTTTTTCTTTAGATTCCTCTCATTGTAGGCTTTGAGTAGCTCTTACCGTTTCCGAGCTATTAGGGGTCCAAGGGGCCAAAATTGCAATTTTTAGAAATATGTAAAATCTTACATCAGATTTTGATGGGATTTTTTTTATTTAGATTCCTTTCAATGTAAGCTTTCAGTAGTATGTCAACAGATTTGATGTAGCTCTTACCGTTTCCGAGCTATAAGGGGTCAAAATTGCAATTATTAGAAATATGTGAAGTCTTCATTTTTCATTAGATTTTGGTGGGATTTTTATCTTTGGATTGTTCTCATTTTAAGCTTTCAGTAATATGGCAGTATATTTTGCGTTGCTCTTTGGTTTCCAAGCTGTAATGGGTCAAAAGGGCCAAATTGCAATACTTCAAAATATGTGAAATCTTTATTTTTCATTGGATTTCAACCTGAGTTTTTTCTTTGGATTGTTCTTGATGGTAGTCAACAGAATTTCTTAGCTCTTACAATATCCTAGAAACAAGGGATTAAAAGGGCTAATTTTTATTTTCACTAGTTTGTGTCCAGTTAATTTATGTGTCAAGGTCCTTATTGTGTCCAGCAAGTTACGGTGTCCACATTAATTTTAGTTTACACTTGTTCAAATTTCAGTGGTCGACATGCTGTGGTCGTATCATGCTGCGCTCGGCTTAGCCCTTTATTCCAATATTTGATATGTTTTAACTTAATTCCAAAAACTACTAGTATTTGAGAAAAGGGTTCAGTTTGAATTGCAAATTTCAGCTTACTGAGGGCCACAATTTCTACATATTTGTGTCACATCTGATTTTGATTTAAAAGCCTTTAAAGTTTGTGACTTTTATGTTCATGCCTTATCAAAAATGGCTACAAGCGGTGGACATAATTTGACAAAGGACTCTATGGGAATGCATTCAAAGATCTCTATAACTTCGAAAAAATTGAAGTAAATTTGATAAAAATAGTCCTGTAGTGGTGCCCTTCAAAGTTTGTTGTTACATGTATATGTTCATACCAAGATGGCGCAATACAAGCAATGTATCTAACATGCAGAATACACTAAACTGGCAACAGTTATAATTAGCCGAACGTAGACTCAAAACCAGACTTATCATTATGTTCAAAATCACACACTATCTTGTTGCTATACGATCTAGCACAATTCTCATTCCAACAGACTCAAGAACCAGAAAACACCATCTACTCACTTGTACAGATTTTCCTTCTTTCCATATAAAATAACTCAGTGGAACCTTCTACTAGCAATAATAATACAGTCACCATCAGATTGATACATTTAGATCTAAGCTTACAAAAGCTGTTCTCTCCATACTTCAGTAAATTACCCCAGTCTCCTGTAGATAGTTTAATCACCTAGTCTCAAATGTTACTTGTTCTTAGCACAAATTTTCTGTATGACCACTGTAAATAATTGTAATTAAAAGGCCACGCATGCACCAGTATATAATCATCAGTTTTTTATGGTATATCGGAAACTAAAAGAAAAAAGAAGAAGACAGTCAGCGGAGAATACAGTTTAATAAAGCGGGACATATGGGACATGCATTTAAGAATCTTATCCTCTTAACAACATTTTACAATTTGATTAAAGTACTTCTTTGTTGGTATGCTTCAAAGTTTATGATTTTTATGTTCCTCATCCAAAATGGCCATCAACAGGGAACATTGCTTAAAATATGTCCCAATTGGAAATTTCTCCTGGAAGCACTGGGAGAATTTAACCAACTTCGATCAAAATAGTTTTTGAGTAGTCAGTCTCCATGCAAATTTAGTTGGAATATGACACAGTTTTAAAGGAGTTGTGGATTAACAAACCAAAATAATGAATGAGCATTTTTAAGTCTTAGTGAAAATGAGTTTGATCAAAATTTTAAACATCAGGTGAACAATATATAATTTTGGTATCTTACTTACAGTTATGAAGGAGTTGCAGATCAACAAACGAAATTAACAAATGAGCTACGTTGGCTCGGTGAACCTATTATGTCGGTAAAATTAAAATTTAAGCATCAAGTGCACAACTAGCTCCGGTGAAGAATATATCACTTACAGTTCTAAAGAAGCGGTGGATGTACAAACCAAAATGATAAATGATGTATTTTTGGCTCTGCGAACCTCTTAACAAGGCAAAATTAAAAATATAAGTATCAGGTGCAAAACTAAATCAGGTGAACACTATATCCTGAAAGATTGGATGGAATCGGATTTGCAGTTTTGAAGGAGTGCTGGATAAACGAACTGACAAACGATGTAAGACAATGGGTAATAATCCTTATGTGTCGGCTCTGCAAACACCAGGTGACCGGAAATTGTGTCTGATAGTCCGGAATCCGATCCAAGATGGCTGTCGGAGGGGAAAATTGTTCAACTTTTCAAAGACCTTCTCCTTTGAAACTATTTGGCCAATTATGACTTAACCTAGGCTATAGCCTATAGGTGTTTCTCTTAAAAAGTGTCTGGCAGGTTCGCATCTTATTCGAAATGACCAAAATCTGGAAACATAGTTTAATATTGGACCCTATGGAAACACACGCAAATATCTCGGAAACCAGTGTGTGAATTTAAACAAAAATTGGACAAAACTGTATTTGACAGTCCCCTTTAAAAATCGAGTTCGACAGGATAACAGCCCATCAAAGATGGCTGCAAGTTGGAAACATAGTTCAGCATTTGACCCTTTCGGGAAACAATTTCGAAGATCTCTTCTGAAGCTACTTAGCCATTTGTGACAAAACTTATGCACACTGGTTTTTATATGGTCCCTAAACAATGGTATTTCAGACCAACACTCAATCCAAAATGGCCACCAGCGGGTAACATAGTTAAACATTAGCCTGTATAACACCGAAATCTGGTACATACAATGAGAAGCCCTAACACGTTAGCTATAGTCCAGATGAGCGATATAGGCTCTGGTGATCCCCCTTGGAAACAAAATACAATTTCTTCGTTCGAATCATGTTTTCTAGCATATAATTCAATTAACTTCTACGTCTTGGCATTCCTGGACGAATGTACGGAGAACTATTGTCATACTCACGACGTCAGGATTGAAAAAAAACTTTAACCTTGCTTCTGGAATGAAGACCTTAAATCCTACACGATATTCATATTTGATATGTAACTTGCATATGATGAAAGCTTCATTAGGATACCATATTCGTAGACATTTTGACATTGACCTTGTCCTGATTGTAGATTAAACTATAATAGCTGTGAGCAAAGCTAAAAAAACATACTCCCGCTACCCCATTTGATTCCAGATGTAAAAAAAAAAAAAAAAAAAAAAAAAAATCAAGTCAAATCAAATTTTTAAATAACCGGTGCACAATGGCAATATATACTGAACATTCTGTGAAAGTTTCATTGAATATCACCAAGTGGACTAGGAGGAGTTGTTGCCACAAAGTATGTACACTATCGCTGACGGAAAAACGAACAGACGAACGGTCGAACGGACATCATGATCACTAAATACCAGCCGCTAAAGCGGGGGTATAAAAACAACTTGACCTTACCCTGAGGGTAATCAACAACTTTAACGTTGCTTCTAGAAGGTAGTCATTAAGTGCTAGGGTATTCATATATTAAAACATGATAGTAGAAATAGTAAAGAGGTGAGAATAGGGTTATGTTTATAATGTATTAAATCGAGTGGGAACTGCCAGCACATGCACAGGAGACTAAGAATGGCGATATAATAAAACAAATCCTGGCCCCAAGTGCCTGTGGTAAATATTGGACACTTTATGAATGTTTGTCAGGGCTGTGACAAGAGCTGGTATGAGAGAAGTCATAGCTAGAACAGGTCAGCGGAGAGCAGTCATTGGTAAAACGGGTCAACTGAGAACAGTCATGGATAGAATAGGTCAGAGCTGTCCTGGGTACAACAGGTCAGAGCGGTCATGGCTCTCTGACCAGAATGGTGAAGATACTACCTATGACCATGAATGGTCAGAGCGGTCAGTAGTCTAGAGCAGACTTAGTGAGCAGTTCTAGAGCAGACTTTATACCTGTTGGCTTAGAGGAGCCTTCTGACTGCTCCAATTTAACCTTATGAAAGATTTGTCTGCACCCCAGTATATATATCATTATTAATCCTGAGTAAGATGAATCAGATGATACATACTGGTACCCCAAGGGGTGGGAACCAAGGGGTGATCCCCACCCCCACCCCAGTTTCAAGAATTATTTATTATCCCACCACTAAACCTTATACTTTCTTATTAGTGATATTTTATACCAGAAGCCATTTTGCTTATCCTCGATACGTACCCCACCCACCCTATTTCAGAATTATGAACATCTTGAAAACAGTTGAGATCCCCACACCTAAGCCATCCTTATGATAAAATGAATTGCTTGATGCATACTCGATTTGTGCTCCCTAGTCCAGGCCACTTATATTTTTACACACTTTCGTCTTGTATACTAGAAATGATAAGAGATGGAGGCAAAGTTAAAAATTACACAAATGTGCAGAATATCAAGATCTATCTGTCCTGCAGTTTGAGAAAAATCTAAATATCACGGTATTGGAGACAATGCGTTTTGTCCATTTTTGTCTATCTCTGTGTGTTTGATCATGTATTCGAAAATCATTAGCAGCAGTCAGTCGACTCCAGTATCTCTCTAATTGCAGATTTTATCAAAGGCAAATGTTTTTTCCTAAAAAAAATGTAATGTAAAACATAAATAGCGTATATGTATAGGAATCGTATTCGATTCACTTCATTACAGAATTGATTTGAATGCCTTTTCATACTTCCAAAGTCGTTAAAAGAATTGCATTGAGTGTCTCCAATTCTCTTGAAACATTTTCAGCCACATAAATCACAATTTGAATGAAATTTCGGTAGATTTCTACAATTTTGAAAAATAACATTTTCCAATAAAGACTAGTTATACACTCTATAATAACCAATTTGTTCCGGGTTTTCTGAGGCTTTCAATTACTTTTTTTCAAGGAGAGTAACATGGCTTAGTATACGGACATATAATGTTGGTTAGATTAATACAATTTTAGTCCTTTTACAAAACATCAAAATTAACTGAGAGCACTTTACATGATCCAATAAAAAAAGAAAATGGTAATGGTCATTGTTTTTTATTTACAAGATTCCAATTAATCCCCCAAAAATAAACTTAAGTTACTACGTGTAAAATGGTTTAACTGCAAACGTGGATTTGTCATACTTTATATGATCAATAAGTTTATTTGTAAATATCAATATAAATTTGGTTTTTACGAAACGTGGCGAAAAAGGATTTTTTTTCGTGAAAGTGATATATATTTTTATTATTGAATTTGACAAATTAAACATTTACATTGATTTTGAATATGCAAGAGAACACGTGTTTTGCTCTATTTGCATTTTTAAGTAAATATGTAATCAAATATGAAAAATGACTGCTTTTTGTTTTTTTTCAAAAAATGGGGATGCGTAAGTTAATTTATTCCCCTCGACTTATGAGTGTCGTTATTTGGTATATGTAGAATATTTCTGTAACCATTGAAATAATGTTGAATTGGAAACAATAGTCCGTTGGTGTTTTCGTTTAAAAATTTGTGTGTGTGTGTGTGTGTTAACCAATAGTAAATTTTTTGCTTTAATTTTTGCATGTAACATATTAAAGGGTAGCTTCCAATTGCCTCTCCCAGTAAAAATTTCATGCAAAATGTTCAAATTATATATTACTTTTAAATCAACGCGTCTGTAAGACACAAATAGTCCGCATTGAAATATACAAATTTATAAATAGTAGTGATAAGGAAGGAGTAAAATAGCCTTAAGATCTAATGATGATTTTAGTACCCCTTTTTATTTCTTATGATTATACCCCCGCTACGTAGTAGTGGGGGTATACTGGTTTACCTCCGTTCGTTCGTTCGTTCGTTCGTCCGTCCGTAACCACACTTTTCTCAGCAACTACTTTACAGAATGAAATCATATTTTGGCAAAACCTTTCTCATGATAGTCCGATGTGTATATACAGATTTCAAGACTACCGCATAAGTACTTCATGTTTGCCGAGACTTCATTGTTTTTTTATTGTTGTACAGCATATGGACTTTTTCGTCATAATTTTTTTCTGAAACTGTAAAAGGGATTCAATTGTTGCTATGCCCAGAGCTTCATTATGGTCCAATCTATCGTGTATTTGGATTTTAAGGTTATGCCATTAGCACTTCCTCTTTGCCGAGACGTCATTGTTTTTATACGACCGCAAAAATTTTTGCGGTCGTATAATGGTATGGTGCTGTCGTCGTCGTCGTTGTCGGCGTCGTCGTCGTCGTCGTCGTCGTTGTCGTCTGTAGACACTTTTGTTTTGGGTCAATAACTTTAGTTTCAGTTGACCAATCCTTATGAAATTTTAACACAATGTTCCTTGGCATAAAAGGAAGGCTTGGCTTAGTTTTGGTCATTGTGGCCCCTCCCGTTTTTAAAAAGGGGGCCAAAAAGGGTTAAATTTGATGTTTTCGTATATTTGACTGTAGAATCTTTATTATTTATTGGATTTTGATGGGGTTTCTTTCAGTGTCCTCCTGAGGAAATTTCCAATCAGTAGTATGCAACGGATTTCACGTGGCATGTACCGTTCACGAGATAAATGGGGCCCAAAAGGGGCAAATTTCAAAAATTTTAATTTTTTTATTATTAGTCCGATTTTGATGCATTTTTTTGCATTTGATTCCTTATGAAAAATTAACATAGCGCTGCACCATTAGATTTTTGATAACTTGTTTCTTTTCCAAGCTATGAGGGGCCCAACGGGGCAAAATTGCAAACATGCAGAATACCTAAAATTTCTATTTTTCATACGATTTCAATGGGATTTTTTTTCTTTAGATTCCTCACATTGTACGCTTTCAGTAGTATGTCAACAGATTTGGTGTAGCTCTTACTGTTTCCGAGGTATTAGGGGTCAAAGGGGCCAATGTCGCGATTTTTAGAAATATGTAAAATCTTTATTTTACATCAGATTTTGATGGGATTTTTTCTTTGGATTCCTCTCAATGCAAGCTTTCAGAAGTATGTAAACGGATTTGATGTAGCTCTTACTGTTTCTGAGCTATAAGGGGTCAAAGGGGTCAAAATTGCAATTATTAGAAATATGTGAAGTCTTTATTTTTCATTAGATTTTGATTGGATATTCATCTTCAGATTGTTCTCATTGTAAGCTTTCAGTGATATGGCAGTACATTTTGCGTTTCTCTTTGGTTTCCAAGCTATAAGGGGTCAAAGGGGCCAAATTATGATATTTCAAAATATGTGAAATCTTTATTTTTCATTGGATTTCAACCTGAGTTTTTTCTTTGGATTTCTCTTGATGGTAGTCAACAAAATTTCTTAGCTCTTACAATATCCTAGAAATAAGGGATTAAAAGGGCTAATTTTTATTTTCATTAGTTTGTGTCCAGTTAATTAATGTGTCAAGGTCCTTATTGTGTCCAGCAAATTGATGTGTCCACATTAATTTTAGTTTACACTTGTTCAAATTTCAGTGGTCGACATGCTGCGGTCGTATCATGCTGCGCTCGGCGTAGCCCTTTATTCATTGTTGTACAATAAATGGAATTTTTCGTCACAATTTTTTTCTGAAACTGTAAGTGGGATTCAATTTTTGTTATGCACAGAGCTTCCTTATGGTCCAATATATTGTGTATTCGGATTTCAAGGTAACGCCATAAGCACTTCCTGTTTGCCGAGGCGTCATTGTTTTTCATTGTTGTACAATATATGGAATTTTTCGTCACATTTTTTCTGAAACTGTAAGTGGGATTCAATTGTTGTTTTGCACAGAGCTTCCTTATGGTCCAATCCATCGTGTATTCGGATTTCAAGGTTACGCCATAAGCGCTTCCTGTTTGCCGAGACGTCAAGTTTTTCATTGTTGTACAATACATGGAATTTTTCGTCACAATTTTTTCTGAAACTGTAAGTGGGATTCAATTGTTGTTTTGTACAGAGCTTCCTTACGGTCCAATTTATTGTGTATTTTGATTTCAAGGTTAAGTCATAAGCACTTCCTGTTTGCCGAGAAGTCATTTTTTTCATTGTAGTACAATATATGGAATTTTTCGTCACAATTTTTTCTAAAACTGTAAGTGGGATTCAATTATTGTTTTGCACAGAGCTTCCTTATTTTCTAATCTATCATGTATTCGGATTTCAAGGTTACGCCGTTAGCACTTCCTGTTTGCCGAGATGTCATTGTTCTTTATTGTTGTACAATATATGGAATTTTTCGTCACAATTTTTTCTGAAACTATAAGTGGGATTCAATTGTTGTTTTGCACGGAGCTTTCTTACGGTCCAATTTATTGTGTAGTCCTATTTCAAGGTTAAGTCATAAGCACTTCTTGTTTACCGAGACATCATTGTTTTTCATTGTTGTACAATACCTGGAATTTTTCGTCACAATTTCTTCTGAAACTGTAAGTGGGATTCAATTGTTGTTTTGCACAGAGCTTCCTTATGGTCCAATCTATTGTGTATTTGGATTTCAAGGTTACACCATAAGCACTTCCTGTTTGCCGAGACATAATTGTTTTCCATTGTTGTACAATATATAGTTGTTTGGTCACAATTTTTTCTGAAACTGTAAGTGGGGTTCAATTGTTTGTTTACACAGAGCTTCCTTATGGTCCAATCTATCGTGTCGGATTTCAAGATTACGTCATAAGCACATCCTGTTTGTCAAGACATCATTGTTTTTTCATTTTTTACAATATATGGAATTTTTAGCTCACCTGGCTATGCCAGGGTGAGCTTTTGCTATCACTTTGCGTCCGTCGTCCGTCCGTAAACTTTTTATTCAAAGATCTCCTCTGAAACCACTAGGCCAATTGAAACCAAACTTGGCCACAATAGTCCTTGGGTGGTCCCCTTTAAAATTGTGTCGCTCAGGTCTGTACGTCATCCAAGACGGCCGCCAGCTGGGACCAAAATTTAACATTGGACCCTATGGAAAAAAACGTTTCAAATTCCTTTTCTCTGAAACTACTGGGCCAATTGGAACCAAACTTGGCCACAATAGTCCTTGGGTGATCCCTTACAAAAAAGTGTTTTTTAGGTCAGCCCGATATCCAAGATGGTCGCCAGCGGGAAACATAGTTTTAACATTGGACCCTATGGAAAAACACTTTCAAAGATCTTCTTCTCTGAAACTACTGAGCCAATTGGAACCAAACTTGGCCACAATAGTCCTTGGGTTGTCCCTTACAAAAAGGCGTTTTTTAGGTCCACGTGATTTCCAAGATGGCCGCCAGCGGGAAACATAGTTTTATCATTGGAACCTATGGGAAAACATTTTCAAAGATCTTCTTCTCTGAAACTACTGAGCCAATTGGTACCAAACTTGGCCACAATAGTTTTTGGGTGGTCCCTTACAAAAAAGGTGTTTTTCAGGATTGCACTACATTCAACATGGCCGCCAGCGGGGGACATAGTTTTAACATTGGACCCTATGGGAAAACACATTCAAGGATCTTCTCCTCTGTAACTACTGGGCAAATTGGAACCAAACTTGGCCACAATAGTCCTTGGGAGATCCCTTATAAAAAAGTGTTATTAAGGTCTGCGCGAATTCCAAGATGGCTGCCAGCGGGAAACATAGTTTTAACATTGGATCCTATTGGAAAACATTTTCAAAGATCTTCTTCTCTGAAACTACTGAGCCAATTGATACCAAACTTGGCCACAATAGTCTTTTGGTGGTTCCTTACAAAAAAATGTTTTTCAGGATTGCGCTACATTCAACATGGCTGCCAGCGGTGGATATAGTTTAACATTGGACCCTATGGGAAAACACATTCAAAGATTTTCTCCTCTGAAACTATTGGGCCAATTGGAACCAAACTTGGCCACAATAGTCCGTAGGTGGTCCTTTGCAAAAAATATGTTTTCCAGGTCAGCGCGATATTCAGGATGGCCGCCAGGGGGAAACATAGTTTTTACATTGGAGCCTATGGGAAAACACTTTCAAAGATCTTCTCTGAAACTACTGAGCCAATTGGAACCATACTTGGCCACAAGA
>MJUU01062610.1:0-18798 GCA_002080025.1 Modiolus philippinarum
CGAAACCCTTAAATATTAAAGGCATAACTATGTACAATATATATATACATTGTATCAAATATTATAAAAAAGGATCTTTCTCCTGTGATAAATAGGCACTGGAACTGGTTTGGTTTTGATATAATGTGTAGTTCCAACAAATAATATGAGAAACAGTCTTATATGTAAAACTTATCTATTTTTAGCAACTGTGACCTTGACCTTGGGGGTATCAACGCTAAAATCTATGGGATTATATCTATAGTGATAAGTAAGCAAGTGACCAAGTTTGGTTTTGATCAGATGCAGAATACTCAAGTTATCATCCGGAAACCAAAATTTTATTGAAATTTTAGTCTATTTTTAGCAACTGTGACCTTGACCTTGGTGCTACCATCCTGGAAATCCATAGGCTTTTGTATTGGGTGATAAGCAAGCACGTGACCAAGTTTGATTTTGATCCGATGTAGTATACTCTAGATATCATCCGGAAACCAATTTTAAGGCCCCATTTATCTTGTGAACGCT
Source organism: Modiolus philippinarum (assembly GCA_002080025.1). NCBI lineage: Eukaryota > Metazoa > Mollusca > Bivalvia > Mytilida > Modiolidae > Modiolus > Modiolus philippinarum. Next base: position 508 of record MJUU01062610.1, read on the forward strand.
ACATGCCACATGAAATCTGTTGGCATACTACAGATTGGAAATTTTCTAAGAAGTACACTGAAAGAAACCCTATCGAAATCTGATAAATAATAAACATTCTACAGTCAAATATGTGAAAACACCCAATTTTGCCCTTTTTGGCCCCTTTTTTAGAAACGGGAGGGGCCACAAAACCCAAAACCAATCCAGGCCTTAATTTTGTGCCAAGGAACATAGTTTAAAAATTTGAGAAAGATTGATCTACTGGAACTTGAGTTATTGACCAACAACAAAAGTGTCTACAGACAACTACAATGACGACGAACAACGACAGCACCATACCATTATACGACCTCAAATTTTTTGCGGTCTTATAAAAATATGACATGTCAGTATCCAAAATGAAAGTGGACATTTTCAGATAGATTCACGTCTTCCCAGATTTGACTATCAACTTTGACATTATCCTGATTGACCCACTCACAGTGTGACGGGTGCTGTTAACAGAGTAGGGCATGCTTACCCAGTGGCGGATCCAGAGTTTCTGCTAAGGGGGGGCCCGACCAATATTTTTTTCAAAAGGGGGGGCCCGGAACCCATTTTTTTTTAAAAACCCTAGGAATTTTAAATATTTTCCGGACTAAGGGGGGGCCCGGGCCCCTCCGGGCCCCCCCCTAAATCCGCCACTGTTACCCTTCAGGAGCTACTGATGTCACTCTCAGATTCACTGGAGTTCACACTGTAAGTGCCTTTGTTTTGAATGTTGTCATTTCTATTTCTGTGCTTTGTACAGTATAGAAAGAGACATACAATAACTAATCATGCACTCTACAGGGCCTAATCTGTAGTGCATTTAGGGGCCAAATTTCGGCCCCATTCCCCATGGGCAAAAAACATTATTTTTCCCAATTTAAGGGTATAAAATTCCCAATTTCGTTTTTGTCCAACCATGGCGTTAAATAGTTTACGTATCGGGGTCTATTTACATGAAATAGACTGGCACCTATCTTTTAGCGGTAAACCAGTCACCTGATATTGCGATTATGAAAGCTCCTGAGAAACGCGGAATAATTGCTCTGGTTCCTTCATTTCTGGTTTGTTTTTCCTATACTTACCTATAGTATCCGGTACCAGATTGTTTATTTGATTGTCAAAACGTGTCAGAGGTTGCCACAATCAGCACGTACAGTACAGGCAGAGTCATATGATGATAAATGTCCCTGACAGACATGTCCCAAACCCAAAATCTGACAATTTTATGAGGGGTCATAAAGTTGTCCTTCTGCTTCAATGATTTTAATTAGGGTATAGGTGCAGGGATGACGCTACTATATAATTTAGGGCCGCCCAGCGGCCCCATTCCCCTCTTGACGGTCATTCCGCAAACAAGAAAATTCCCAATCACGGCAACGATGTTTACAAAATCCGGATTCTTTTCATTTCCGTCTCCGGCGTATCTTTCTTTACAATCCGTGTCGCCTTTTGTTAGAACCGGAAATTACACAAAACATCGCAATAATGTCCAGAAGTAACTAAATAATGCAATTTATGCTATTTACGACCACCCTGGAGATGAACAAAATGTCTGAGATTGCAAATCATCTTGAAAGTCAGAATGCGTAAAGTGATTGAAATTGTGTTGATATCGTTCATTGTCGTGTCTAAAATTCGAGACTTTCATCCATGACTTTTGAAATACATGGTAACGTGCAAATGCTCTCATTGCCAAAGATACGGTTTGCATTAAAACAAATATTGAATAGTTATGACTTGAAATCAGAGTTTCTGAAACTGGAACTTTTAACTGGTTGAGATTTTGCAACTGCACTCCATATGTGTGTGCTTTCATTTCTACTAGTTAAAAGGAAATGCTGTATGATTAATGAATGAATGCATAGTCATTTAATGGAATGAGGTGATAATGTTGAAATGTGTAAGTCATCTTTATTTGCAGACAACCAAAGAATTTCTGACAGAATGTTGATTTGCTTTCATATAGGAAAAGAGCAGTACATGTACTTCTTTGGCTGATGATTAGCTTGATAAAATTCAAATCTTGTGTAATTTGAAAAAATATATAAAATATAGTCTTAATGTTTGAAAAAAATGTATGAAATATAGTCTTAATGGCTTTGGTGTAATGATACTTTCCATTTTTTAAACTGTTGTTGTGTCTACTTACACATATTCTTAGTGTATACAAACATATGTTGCAGTATTTGATTATTTTCATTTTTCCCAATCTAAGTTGTCGCGATGCAAAATTCCCAATTTGTAATAGTGGAGATGTCTTGGATATGATGGGGATTAATTTTTACCTTAAAGTTTTTTTTATTGGGAAAATTTTCTGTTGTACAGGTAAAATTCTAATTAAGCAAATAGACTTCAAAAAAATTACAGGTAAAATAGATACATGTATTATGATTTAATCCTCCCCGCTCTGTTCAGGGATGGCTCTGGCTTCTGAATATCTGTCGCCAGAAAAACCGCCAACTTGCATTTTTTGTCGCCAATTGCAAAAATTTGTCGCCAATTAGGAAGCACCCTATTGATGTTCTAGGGATTGACCATGGACTTTTGTGCTCTCTTCCACACTAAATGAATAGTTCCATTTTGTATTGTTTTATTTTAGTGGTACAAATTCTTTTATCATCTTTCCTATTTCGGTTTGAATTGTTTGCTGCCTTTTGCGGGTACTATTTTCAAACTTTTCATATTTATTTCCTTTAATCTCAAGGTTGTTAATGTTTCATCTGCAGAGAGATGTTTTATTCCCCTGCAATGAGGGATTTTTTTTTCTGTTAACATTTATATGCCTTGCTGTTGTGTATTGAATTATTTGATCTTCATTTTTTCTTGATGGCTTTTACTTAGGGTGGTTCTTTAAATTTTTTCTTAGTTATCAGAATTTTTCATGATACATTGATATCATTCTCTGGAAGAGAGATTTTATGTTAATTGTTGGTAACATTATTTCAGGTTTGTCAACATGGTCAAGTTGCAAATAAATAGCTAAACTTTCATTATATCAATAAAAGTATTAAACAAAATTTTAATTTGCAATTTATTACATATAGTTAATAGTTTTGTAAACTCCATTATAATTACATTAACTGAGTTCAATTTTTCATTTTATAAGAATTGATGTATAGTTTTTAGTAAAAGTAACACCCATAAGCCTCTTTAATTTCGTTTTCATAACATAGAAAAAGGGAAGTAACTCAACTCCATAATTGCGTTTGTTTTCGTGCACATTTATCATGTTTATATGAAAATAAGAGGTGATATTAAACGAAAAAAATGAGGAGTATAAAAATATAAGTGTATAATTATACTCTTTCAATTCCTTTGATTGGGCTTGTATCTGTCACAAGTCATTTTGGCACGTGCTCAGGTAAACACTTCAAAAGGTAAACACATCGATCGACAGGTAAAAATTATGTAATCAGCAGATGACCGGAAACAATCAATGGACATGATGGACTTCAATTGTTGCCAGAGGCTATGAATTTACATTAAATTATTACTCATCATTGTTTAAAACAACAAAAATCAAGACAGGTATCAACTGAGAACTATAAAGAATGAAGAATACCGGAAGGTTGATTTGAAAAACTTTGTCGCCAAAAAAATCGCCAGGAACGATTTTTTATCGCCAGAATGAAAATAAAATTGCGACATTGGCGAAGCCCAGCGCCATCCATGTCTGTTTTATGGCTTTTTAGGTCTATCACACTGATAGTATGTCTGTAATTTTATGTCGAAAGGATTAAAATCTAGGTCTTTCCAAGTGATTTGTTAATATTGTACGTCTCTTTCTGTACTGTATCTGTCTAACATCATTGTTTTGTGTCTTACATCATTGTTTTGTGTGTTCTCGTTATGGTCATACCTTTGGAGGTCGATTTTTGTAAATTTCACTCCTTTGTTCTTTCGGTATTCTACTGCCGTTGTTTCAAGTATGCTAACAGACCTTTATGTTACAATCTATTTGCTTCAAAGTTGAACTATACATGTATGCTCTGATGGCAAGGTTCATTTTGGATGGGGTGAAAACTAACTGGTCACTTTTTTATTTTGGGGGACCAAGTAAAGACTATTATGATTAAGTTTGTTCCAACTGGCCCAGTAGTCGTGGTAATTTCAAATGAGAAGTGCTCAGAATGTGTTTTCCTATATGGTCCAATGTTACATGAGTAAACTAAGTGTGACAGACTGACAGACTGGCGAAGTGCAAACCTAAAGTCCCTCCGGGGAAGCCAGTAGGAGACTAATAAAAGTTGTACATATGTATTACCATTCTAAGGTTTCAAATCTTATTTTAACATTTTTCTGCTTTGATTCCTCAAACTCATCTACAACTTCTTGTATTACTGTTCCTATATCAATTGTTTGTTGCTCAATATTAGCAGAATGTTGAACAATTGCTTCACGCTCTGTAAATGTTGAACCATCATTAAAATTAGTTTCTGTTTTTTTCAATGTTAAAATTATTGTTTTTGAGACTTTATTTACTGTTGGCAAAAGACTATCTGACTGTTCACTTCCAGCACATACATTTGACCGTTCTGCAGTCTCCTTTTTAATTTCAGATGTCAAATCAGCTTTTTTTTTATTCTTACACTCAAATGCACCAAACAGCTGTTCACCCTTCATTTCAAAACTTTCATGTGAAAAGGGCAAAGAATCATTGAAAATATTTGCACACAACTCTGGTGTAACATTAGTACTTGGAGATGCACTTGGTACACACGTAGCTGACTGAGAAACATTGTTGTTCCGATCCGAAAACCCAGCCCCGGCCAAACTAGAAACATTATTTCTTTCATCATGTTCATGATGTTTTTTCCTTTTGTGTGTGCAAAGAGAAAATCTCCGCGAGAATTCAAAGCCACAAATATTACATTTAAATTTCCGTGGCGTTTCGTGTCTTTCAATTCTATGTCGTCTGAGAACAGATTTCGAAGAAAACACCTTGCCACAGATTTTACAAATCACACACATTTCAAGTCACTTCGAGGACACGTGGGAGATGCATAAGCGGAAATTGATATGAAAAAGTAAGTTTCAATATTTTCCGGACCCAGACGCGGAACATGTTGTATAAACAATAGACAATATTTATTGCGGAAAACATCTACAGTAAATGTTTATGGCATGATGAAAAACAAACAATATCAATGACATAAAAATCAACTGAACATCTTACATGTAAGCTGATTTGAATGAATGTCATGATGTGACACAGGCGCGGAATTGGAAATAAAAGAAAATTTCGCCGAGCGGAGCGCGGCGCGAAAATTTTGGGGGGGGGTATTTCTTAATGAAACAAAATTTTGGGGGGTATTTCTTAATAAAACATCAGGATATTCATTAAAAAATACATAACTGTCCAGAAAAAGGGGGGTTCCAACCCCCGGAACCCCCCCTGGATCCGCCAATGTGACAGTAATTTTAAATATTTGGAGTTACTGCATAATGAATTTATTCTAAGTTATACTAAAAAAGAACAGAAAAAAAATTAATACTTACTCAACAGTGTATGTCCACAATTACAAATGTAATGTTCCCGTAATTAAATCCAAATTAATAATGAAAAAACGAGCCAACATAAACCCCGGATGTGTGCCAGCAAACCATCGCAGCCCCGGATGTGTGCCATCAAAACCAACGGAATTCCCGGATGTGTGCCATCAGAGCCATCCTGGGCCATCAAAACATTAAAAATAAATATGACATCATTAAAATTGTTGTGAGAATTTCGAATTCACAGAAAATGATTTCTGTAAATAAATTCTCATAGCAAAAGTATTTTTTATAAAACCGAAATGTCGGTTGTAAAGTTGTAAAGTAACTCTGAAATATAAAGATACGCATTTTCAGTTTGTAAAAATACGTTTTGGCACAAAGCCAAACGAAACCATCGAAGCCAACGTTGTGCCATCAACACCTATTAATATACTTATGACATCATTGATGTGTTTGGGAGAATTTGAACTTTTGGAAATTATTTTTTTTTTTAAATGTCATAGGACAATTTTTTTTTTAAATCGAAGCAACCGATTGTTCGTTTTCACTTTAAGATTGTAATGAACTAAAATTCATCCAAGATTTCATATCGAAATGTCCACGATTCCCGCGAAATGCCCATCATGTGCCATCGAAATGCCCGTGACCCATCGGTGCCAACATTGCATTTGGGACACATCCGGATAAACTATTCCTCTACATTGTCATTTTGACGACACTGTAATAAGACTTTATTCAGAACGCCTCTGGTGGAATCATTGTACCAATGCAAATCTGTTCAACAGTACTTCTTTGCACTATTCCACTTCGAAAGTTCAGTAAGCGATAAAAAGCATACCGTGAGAGAATATAAAAATATCTCAACACTTGTTTGAAGCCAAAATGTGTTCTCGAATTTTCACCCATAACATGCATTGATCGGTCCAGTAATAAAAACGCTATTTTAAATTTAAAAAATCCCTTTTTTATTTGTTTATTTACATATAATTGATCTTAACAAGCAGAATTGCTATATTGTGATTTGTATTTCTTCATCTTTGGTGCACACAGTATTTATTTTGATGTTACTTAACGAACTAATGTAACAGGTTAATTGTTAGTGTTACTATGACAGTGTTAATTCGGTTAATCCTGGGTTGTAAATAGTCGATCTAAGCAATGTAAATTGACTCTGTGCTGTCAAATATAATTCTATTCGACGAATGCTTATGTGTGTAAATAATAAAACAGTTAAAACTGTAAGTTTCCACTCTGATAGAGAAATGAAGGTTTTTTTCTTTGGTAATGTCTCAAGGGAGAACATATCATGAGTCCATTGTTATTAATATGTACAAAATGACTCAATTAGCAATCCCATAAAGATGTGTGTTTTGTCGCCAAAGCTCTTGGGTATTATCAAGCTAACCTAACTGACAAATAAATTACAGATCCGTTATTCTAGGATGGTTTGTTTCAAAGCTGACTTCAAACATTAAATGAGGCATATTATTTTTTCAATATATATGCCCTTGTGATCTGTATTCTCTGAATGTAAACTGAGCGAACATGAAGTTGAGAGTAGATAATCAATGATTTGTGAAACTAGATTCTCATCTTTCACGGCGTAAATATAGTTTCTGTATTTGACCATTTCAACAAACTCAGATCTAATCAAAATAAACGAAAGATATATACAAGCTGATAGTTAAAATAACCTTATGTGATCTAAATGAAAAGCCAAAATTAGTTATATAGTTTTAAAAACAAAATTTCCAAAGCATTACAAATATAGTTTTCAGAAAAAATCGGCTTATTGAATTAACTAAATACCTAGTTACTGAAAAATAATTTCTGCAGGCCATTTATTTTAAAGTTTTGAATAATACTGAAATCTAAGGCTTTATAAATAACAAAATACCGAAGTTATTATAAATCTACTTTCTGTCTATGGCAAATCCAGAAATGAAAAGATGCATCAAAAGCTAATCATGGTGATAGAAGAATCAAAAGGACCTTCATTGAAAGCCAAACCTAGTCAAGGACAGAACTTTTCATGAGGGAGATTACTTCCTAGCTTCATACAAAATTTTCTTCTTTAGTTTTTCTATGTTTCAAAATAAAATTCTATATATGACCCCAAAAGTCGTATTATATATTTTTCATTGATCAGTTGGAGGGTAAATTTCGGATAAAGAGGGATCTATTTTTTTCTTAATAAAAATATAACATATATTATCTCTTTCATTTAATATGCTTATATTCAGACGGTATTCATTCCTGTCAAATCTTTTCCCCACAATTTCTGCATCTTGATTCGCCCGACGCTTGCCGACATCATATTGATGGAATTTTGCAAACACGATCAAAAGAACGCTGCAAGGTCAAGTATTATAAAAGTGCAACATCCAGTATTATTATAATATATCAAATGTGCAAAACGTTTCAGGAATGTTGATCTTGCACGGTTTAAACAACTCTGGACATAGTTCTACATGCGATTTTGACTATAATTGTCGTTTCTGACAGCCACCAACCCAATTACTTTCATGGTTGTCTTCCGTTTGTTTGCAAAAATGTTATGCAAGTAGAGGTCGGTGAACGACTTGGTAAATATAAAAAAAGCTGTACATCAGTGGATTATTTTTAGTATTTAATTACTTATACAGAGTCATAATTAGCTCTAAGATGCCAAAAATAATTAAGCAATTGTTGCATCTCTTTTTTGTTGCACACATTCGTGTTGTTATTATCTCTATATTTATAACCCTCTTGTTTGATACAACATAAAAATGTTCATTTCCATCACCAATGGAACATAAATCTGTAGATTATACAAATAACAGCATTATCAGATAAGTAGGATCCTAGTGAACTCGGCTTAGAGTACTTAAAAACTAGTCTTGTGTTTCAATGTAACAGTTTTACTCTCTTTGCAAAGTTTAGAACATAATGACCGGTGTGACCGGTTAAATACAACTGAAAAAAGAAGCAAAGATATGCGAAAAAAATATTTAGCCTCATTATTTCAAAACGTTCCTCATGTCGAATTGTATATATATGTTGTGTACAAGTTGCAACTTCGTACATGTTGCAACATGTACAAATAAAATGTACATGCTGCAACATGTATGATGTAATCATACAAGCTTCAAAATGTATGATTTTTCCTGTACATGTTGCAACTTGTACAATCTCTTTAAAGAAATTTTATCTAACTTGTACAATTGGACTTTGAAGACCATATGATCACAATATAGTTTATAAAACATGGCAAATCATTGTTTGACCAATTTAGAACATAATCACTCCTCTAAGATATTTTATAGGATATTTTCATAGTCAATTATGACTTGATTAAATTCAATCATTTGTGTAATCAAGGACGAACAATTGAACTAATGAGACCTGAAATTCTTTACATGTCACTTCACAAGTTGCCCCAAGCAGTGATACTTGAATACCCAGATACATGTAAAGGTTATATTATGCACCATTGAGAATTGAATGAACACTTTTAGGAAAGAAAAGAAACTTTGAAGGGAACCTCTCTTTGAACACTTTTCTATAGGAATGATTATGTTCTAAACACTGAGCTAAAACTGAGTACATTTTCCCAGTTATAACATAACATCGTTGCAAAATGACTGAACAACAGCAAAATGTTACCAGGAAGTTGTGCAGCTTGCAGAGAACAATTCTTCATCAAACAACACCTTATTTACTGAAGAAGATATAGCAGCTCTTATAGAAAAAGTGGAAAAGGCAAAAGCAAGAAGCAGCTCCCAACGTACTGCCCGAGATAGGAGAATTCTAAAGCATTATGACCTGATTAGAGTTGCATCTTTAGAGAAACTCATCTCAAAGAAAAAGAAAGAGGGTAAGATACAGTTTCCTCACTTTTGAGACAACACAGTTCCTATTTTTAGCGGTGTGAGATTTCCTGGTCTTGTACTCCCGGTACAAGACAAAAATTACTAAGGAACGTATTCTGACGTCATTGACGTCGTTTATGAATGTCGAATGTCAAATACGACTTTTGGTGGTGAATAAAGCATAGTTTGTGATTACAAAAGTGAGAAAATTGATCAAACACCGTTCAAAAATGCAAGATTTAGAAATCTCAGACGCTCTCGGGTAAGATTTCAATGGTTCTCTGACTCGGCAAGCCTCGTCAGAGAAATATTGAAATCTTACCCTTGGGTGTCTGAGATTTCTTGAACATGCCTTCTCACATCTGTTAGATTCATCGGTTCGATTTTTTCAAGTTAACATTAATTTCATTGATCAGTATAGCGAGCACTTCAGGGAAATAGTAAGCAAATTTAGCACTAAGAAAATGAATGATATGGAGTGAATGTACACGTGTTAATACGTATTGTATGTAATAAATATACTGCTTGAAGGTACATGATAACTTTGTCCTTAGAAAAAGGAAGGATATGGAGTGAGATGTGTGTGATATAAATTCACACAATAGAAAAAAAACCAAACAGCTTCAGTTTATCACGAAAGTGAAGGGGGCATTATAGATATACCCTTGTCTGTCCGTCTGTACGTCCATACCGATTCGGTTAAAGCTTTGCGTTTATGTCCGTTTCTCATGTCTATGAACTATAAATGGTATAAAATTGATATTTCACATGTGGATCGGTCTTGGGTAGTAATATAATATTCATTAGTAATTAGGCCACCTTGACGGCTTCCAGCAAGACCTACGTTTGATGATAAAATGTTGTATTTCAGATGACCCAGTACTGTACTTCATTCCTATAGCTGAGATGTACACAGTGATAAGGCAAATCCATGCTGCAGTCGGTCACGGTGGACTACACAAAACTTACAATGAACTTAAATCTTATTATGCCAACATTAGTCGGGAGGTCATCCAGACATTTTTGAAGCTTTGTGAATCATAGCTAGTAATTAAGGCCGTCACATCTTCCGACTTTAATTCGAGAGGACAGGTAGCCAGACAACTCCTGATATCGATTACAAATGGGTGATGCATTATCAAGACCACTTCACCAAATTTTCAATTCTTCGTCCTTTGAAAACAAAGAGAGCTACTGAAGTCGCTTATCACTTGTTGGATATCTTTTTGTTAATAGGTGCTCCAAACATATTACAAAGTGACAATGGACTTGAGTTCACAGCACATATTATTGATCAATTGAAGTCTCTTTGGCCAGAACCTCATATTGTTCATGGACGACCGAGACATCCGCAAAGCCAAGGTTCGATTGTAAGAGCAAACGCAGATATTAAGGAAATGCTTGCTACTTGGATGAATGAGAATGACCACCTCTTGGTCTGAAGGACTGAGATTTATGGAATTTCAGAAGAATAGGTCGCATCATCGTGTCATCGGTCAATCACCGTACAGAGCTTTGTTTGGTTCGAATCCTAGGGTTGGATTATTTACTTCAACAGTTCCGAAAGATCCTGTTGCAACTCTAAATACAGAGGAAGATCTGGAAGCTTTTTTGGAAGTAGAAACCGTAACAGACACACAAACAGAAACAGACACTGATGCACAAACTGATACTGAGGCTACAACCGATACTGAACCTTTTACAAAAACTGACACCAAAACCGATACTGAAGCTCTTACCGAAACTGACATAACAACCGATACTGGCGCTGAAACTGATACTGAGGCTCAGGCACTAACCAATAGTGAGGCTCATAATGATAGCGACATTCAAACTGATAACTATCCTGATAATGAGGTCAATGTCGAACGACATTATTCAGGTACATTTACAGGTCACGATGACGAAGAAGCTGGATTAAGTCAATTAAATACCATGGAGATGGTAGCCGAAGCCTATGAACTTACTTACACTAGTAACAGTGTCAATAGTAGTGTTGTTCAGCTTTAGGATGATGGTAAGAATCGTAGAAGACGCGTTCTTCTGATGATGCCCTTGATAAAATCACAAATGAACACATTGCTAACATTAATAATCGTAACATTGCTCGGGCAAGGAAGCATGCCTTATCTGGTCAACAAATACAAGCAGAAATTCATAAATACAAAAATAACAAAGAAACGTCTAACCACGTTGTGTCATCATTCCTATCCCATCAGTTGACAGAGGTCCAGCAGATCAGACATTGGGGGTGTTGTTATGAGTGTGAGTGTGCATGGGAGTTAAAAAGGAGGAACGAGAGTGGAACGGATAAAAAGTTACATGAGTAGGACACAGATTGATTATTCAGAAGGCGTGACAATGAGTGTGAATGGTGTACCTGATTTTGAGTGGAGTTTGAGAGAGGCCGTATGTAAGATGTCAGTCACTGGAGGGCAAGGATACTTCTTTTGTAACTGTAAGAAAGGGAATTGTAAGGGAAGATGCAAGTGTCGGAAAAACAAAGTGCTGTGTAACTCAAAGTGTCATTCATCTACAACCTGCAATAATAAGTAGACTGATGAACATTACTAAACATTGTCATTTCTGAATTTTTTTTGTTCAACTCTCCTTGATAACAGTACTGTGCATTTGTAAATAAAGAATTATTTCAAGCATATATGACACCTGTATTTCCCAATTTGACATAAAAATTTTACTATCATGTCATTTGTACAAGTTAAGAAAAAAGTCAATAAATGTTTGTGTACGTTGCAACATGTACAGTAAAAATCATACATGTTGCAACATGTACATTTTAACATGAGCAAGGACCCACCTTTAGCCTAACCTTGGTACACAATACATCGAAAAGCGAATACTGGAGCACAACAGCAGAAAACGGAAAAAAACCTAGAACGAAAAAAATGAGAGGCAACACGATTTAAGATAACATTAAAAAAAAACACGCAAAAACAAAACCAAATTGAAGATGCATGGTCTGCTACTCGTGTTTCAACCCGTCATAGTTCGATTATAAAGCCCCGTGTTAAGTCAAAATCTGTCAGTTCGGCAAAAATCTCTGGATCTATACTAAAAATTGTTTATCTTCAAGTGTGAAAAAGTACACTTGTAGGTTACAATAAACCATTAAATTCCATAGGCGACAACAGTAAGGGGACGACCATTTGATTTTCGGGGGCGGGTTTGTAAATAAATTATTTAATCTTGGAGCCAGTGAAAATAAATATTTTAATCCTACTTGTCATGAAAATAAATAATTCAATGTTGATTTGAAGAATAATTTTTGTTGGAAAATGTGAATAGATAACTTGATGTGACATTTGGTGAAAATAAATATTTGTTCTAAATTTTCATGAAAATAAATAATATTTCTTGGCAAAATCGCCCAAACCTCCCCTGAATATCATATCGTCCCCTAAAGAAACATGCTCTACAGAATCAATTTTTATGTTTAGATTTTTTTTATTTCGTTACCTGCCGAAACAAATAAAAAAAGATGTGTTTGTGAAACACTATGCCCCGGTAGCAGCCATGTCTTCAATACAAAATTAATGCTAAAATTGCCATCACTAGAAATTAAGGTTAAGTAGACATTTGTACTAAGCTCCATTAGATCTATTCACATATAGAATATCAAACCTCTTGCAATTGCAATTAACAAGCTAAAAGCAACATCTAGATTTTGACCTTTTGACCTCTGTGACCTTGACCTTTCACCTGACCTAAATGAAATTTGCATGATGGTGTTTGGCTTTGTATGATCATTACACCTGCCAAATATGAAGGTCCTATCACACCTGGTTGAAAAGATATCGCCAATGTTAAAGTTTTCAAATTTTCACTCAGTGACCTTGACCTTTGACCTGAACCAAATGTTTTTTGGGGATTTGTACTAAGCTCCATTAGATCTATTCACATATAGATTATGAAGCCTCTAGCAATTGTAATTGATGAGCTACAGGAAAATCTAGATTTTGACCTTTTAACCTCTGTGATCTTGAACTTGTGACCTTGACCTTTGACCTGACCTATGTGATATTTGCATAATGCTATTTAGTTTCATATAACCAATATACAGGCCAGATATGAAGGTCATATCACATCTGGTTGACAAAATATAGGCAATGTTACAGTTTTACAAATTTGCACCTTTACCTTTGACCTGGCTGAAATTTTAAATTTGCACTTAGCTTCATTAGATCTATTCATATATGGAATATCAAGCCACTAGCAATTGTAATTAACGAGCTATGGCAAAATCTAGATTTTGACCTTTTGACCTCTGTGACCTTGACCTTTGACCTGACCTCAGTGAAATTTGCATAATGCTGTTCACTTTCATATGACCAATATACATGCCAAATATGAAGGGTTGAAAGATATAGACAATATTTGTGGTGAACTTGAACTTTGACCTGACCCAAATTTTTTGATGGATTTATATTAAGCTTTGTTAGATCTATTAACATGTAGAATATCAAGTCTCTGGCAATTGTAATTAACGAGCTATAGCAAAATCTAGATTTTGACCTCTGTGACCTTGACCTTTGACCTGACCTCAGTGAAATTTGCATAATGCTGTTCAGTTTTATATGACCAATATACAGGCCAAATATGAATGTCCTTTCACATCTGGTTGAAAAGATATAGGCAATGTTAAAGTTTTTGTTAAAGTTTTCAAATTTGCACTTCTTGACCTTGACCCTTGACCTGACCCAAATTTAAGGTTGGATTTATATTAAGCTTTGTTAGATCCATTCACATATAGAATATCAAGTCTCTAGCAATTGTAATAACGAGCTATAGCAAAATCTAGATTTTGACCTCTGTGACCTTGACCTTTGACCTGACCTTAGTGAAATTTGCATAATGGTGTTCAACTTCACATGATCAATACACATACCAAATATGAAGTTCCTATCACATTTAGTTTAAAAGTTATAAGCCAGGTTAAAGTTGCGGACAGACAGACAGACATACATACATAAAGACAGACAGGGCAAAACAATATGCCCCCGATCTAAAGATCCGGGGGCATAAAAATAAGGACATCTCAATGGTCTTCTGACCTTAATTTTCGGTTTCTTTTAAAGCACCGTCAATTTCGCACAAAATCACAACCGAAAACAGCCATTGACATAAACATTTCTATATATGGTGGGACAGGAGTAAAAGATTACCTTATTTTCAAACATTACTATGTCATAGAAGTTTCAGATAAAAAAAACGCATTTCACATATATTTAAAAAGGGTAGAAGAGTCACAGTTTGCCATGTTTTTCTAATCTCTACTATATCTTATCTTCATCAAATGTATATGCGCCCATGCTTTCTAATGGTTTATTGTAACCTATAACAATCTGTTACTGGTGACGACCGTAAAACTATGGTGACTATTGCAACAATGGTTAAGCATAACTTTCTTGTATAAGATTTCGGGGCAGTTATTTCGCTCTGACATTATGCTTTTCAGTTATAAGGAAAACCTGGTAAGCAATGGTTCAAGAAATAACAGTGCAGCAGAAATTCTGTGCCATATGTACAAACACAGATCTATTAAATATAAATGAAGTGAAACCAGTGAAACATACCTCTGTGATAGACAAAGGCTTTTCAATATTCCTGAAATAGTGTATCTGGCATATGGTAAAAAAAATCGATTGGTCTATCTTGAATTTAAATAAAAAAAATTAAGAAAAATATAATACGTTTGGTTTAGAAAACCGAATAATTAATTATTAGTACACAAATAAACAATTCCGCTACGTTTCATTTTCTTGTAACAATTTTTGAAAATCGACTTTATCGTACACAACAAACATGTTTCATGTGTGCTTTAAGTGTGAGATCAACCTTTTTGATGTTTTTTCATAGTATATTATAACTGCATGTATGTATGAGTTTACACAGTGAAAGGGAATACATGGCTTGAACCTAATCAATGTAAAAACACTTGTCAAATCTAATAGTATTTTGAGCTAAGTTTTATAAGTTTTAATGTTTTATGCTCTCTATATTTTGCAGTTATGGTTTACTTGTGCGTGAGAGAATTTCTCATATGGATATACTATTGATACTTTCAAATTTTGGCAATTATTTTTGTAATTTTCAAAATGTAATCCAGACCACCTGTTTTAAGTGCCCACATCTCACTATTTTATAACGCCAAGTTTTCTTACATTCGACTTGATAAGTGCCCTGTGTTTGTCTATATTTTGTAGTTGTCCACTAGCTTAAGACACTAGTGCTTTTGTCGGGCAAAGGATGACAGTGATTGTAAGAGCACTTTGCCAGTTTAATTGATGCTTGTTGACGATCCCGCACCCATGACCAAGAAAGACATGGATGTAGCGTTGCTCGACAATTAGCAAAGAATTCCGCTTAAACCGGTGCTAGGGGCCCTTTTGAACTTACTATGAGGTATCTGCAAAGCTCATTGTTAAAGGCCTCATGGTGACTTCGGGATGAAGAACAACAATAAAAGCGTTGTTCCTTTCCTTGTTTTTTACTATGTATTTGTAGAGACTTTGTCTCATGTGCATTTATTCCATATCCTTTTATTCACCATTATAGTATATTTCGTCCATTTGTGACCGCGTAAGGGCAAAAACTTTTGCATCACTTCGGAGCAATTGAAAAAATTTTTGGTTTGATATTACCAATTAAAGTACAAAATACCGAAAATGTAGTCAATTTCAGTTTACTTGTGTTCATTGTAGATGAAAATCAAACTTTGGGAGGACCGACATTGAAAAATCAAATCATATTAAGTGACCAAAAGGACCTAAAACTAATACAAAAATCAGCTTACAGGAATGAGATAATCCTCAGCTTTACAAAGTATTAAGATATTGTTAATTTTCAAATGAAATCAGCAATATGTATCCGCAATACCGCAGCTCATACAAATGTAGATGAGTTTAATAATCTGGCTTACTATCATGCCCAGCATCCATAACAAAAGTCCACCAAAGGTGCAAGTTGATCAGTGTTTTGCTCTCAACTTCATTATGATACATCCCCGAGTGGAATTGAAGCAAATATCAATATTAATCTTTGGATTTTATTTGACCGGCGATTGAACCCATAATCATTTTTAACACATCAGTTGTCCAACAAAAGTATACAAGAAAATTGTCTTTTTGCGGAATAACTTTTCATGGACGATCATGCTTCGGTAAATACAAAAAAAGTACCTATGAATAGATTTATGTAATAAGTCCATAAATGTTCATGAAGCTGATTGCATATAAGTGTGGGTTTACTTAAGTCGGAAAGGCATTAGACTCAAAGACCGAGTGGCTGAGCTTATATCCTTCATATGACAAAACACTTCTAATTAATTCAAGCATACAAAACAAAGATAAAAGTCATAACCAATGGAACTGATTTTATTTCAACACTCTAGAGTAGGAAGATTTTATCATGCTGATCTTTTCTAGACAGTTTTTTTTTGTATCGGTAAGCAGTTTAAGATTTATTTGTCAAAAACATAAATTTAGTCTTCTATATACCTGCTCCTTTTTAGAGAAATATAGAAGAGGTCTTTATACTGCATGGATCGTGGTGTTTCTCCACACAGTTTGGCTACAATGGTTCGCGGTCAGGCTTTCCGTATTATGATTTGACTACCTCGCATAGACGTGGCATTCTCCTATCCACCAACCGGGGATGCGCCCGGCAGCTCTGAAGCCGGAGCTCCTGAAAACCGATTCAGGTGCCGGGTTCTAAATTTGAATATAGAAATTACAGAACAAGAGATAAAGAGGGAAATGCATTCATGCATTTCAATTTTCAATTTCTGAAAGTTTCTGAGCACAATACAATAGCATGTTGATTAAAAACCCTCTTAGAGATATAAACTGTAAAAACGTCCATAAATGTGCCAAGAAATGCATTATATGAATTTTTAAACGATTAACAAAAAATAATTTAAAACGTTTTATATAGGTAATAACTCATAACCGATCAACAATCTTTTTGCAACATGTTGCATGAAACCATTTGGATTATATAGTCGTTTTTATATCATTTAAAAAACGAATTACGACATATTACCATAAATTACCCTGTATAACACATCATAAAAACATAATTTTTGAATTATAAAAGATTATTTTTCGTAATCAATGGAATATTAAGAGTAATTACATATATTTTACCATTTTATATTATTTACTTACGACTATATATGGAAATAATGTGTCTTTAATATAGGTAGACATTATGATATTATAACAGGGGCTTTATAAGGTAATCCATGGTACAGCAGATGCATTTTTTGTCCTGGTGTCTCTAGAGAAAACAGCTTTTTGTTATTTTTCCTGGTTACCGAAATTTTTGAGAAAAATCAGTTACATTCCCCCTCCTTTTCAAATAGACGGACCTCTGGGTTCGGAGATTACCGTGCTCTTTGAAGTGAAAGGTTCCATTCCGCAAAGATTATGCATTTTTATACCGTCCTTATAGATAACAAAATACCGAAGTTACTATTAATTTAGTTTCTGCATATACGCATTTCGACAACTTATGTCTCTTCAGTGCAGATAAAATCAAAATATTTGAAACTCCAAGCAAGCAAGCAAACACACATTCATTGACGGGTATTTTCAACTTTTAAAATACTCCAAGATTGTGCATAATTATCCTCAATTTTGCATATTGTCGCTGTCACGAATTGATCAGGAAGTTACTTCCCCAGTACAAAACATTTATTCTAAGAACCATATTGTTTATTTTCTTCTTGTAATTTAAAAAAAATACAATTGTTGTTTGCCAAAATTGAATTATAGACCAAGATTGCACAATGATATGACATTCGGTGATAAATTAAAGCGATTCATGACAAATGATGCTTCTCAGCGCATTATAAATCTAAATATTCCCCTTCATCGATATTTATTTAGATCCAAATTCTAACATGATTCTT
>MJUU01062610.1:34163-47182 GCA_002080025.1 Modiolus philippinarum
GGGAAATCAAAATTCTCTAGACTTTTCATTCACTTTGCATTAAGCAAATACCCTTTTAAATGCAATGAAAAAAATAGTAAGAATTTCACCAAATTTTGTCTAAAGTTTTTAAAGTTGTATGCAATAATATTTTCAACAGAATAGTGGGGGTCAGCTTGCAAAATTTTCTAATACAATCTGGTAGATAAAATAAGAGAGTTCTGAAAGTCATAGACAGTTTCAAAAACCTGAAGAGAGACCACCCTGAAGAAATTTTGAGGAGTAATGAAGAGTAGAAGTTACTTGTTAAAAATTGAGATCCATATTTACTTCAGTTTTTAAAGTGTTTTTTTTCAATCAAGCGCAGATCATGATCAGCAGACACAATGAGTTTGACTGAATTCTTCAAAAGTAAAACAAGGTGAATGCAGTATACCAACCCCTCTCTATAGAGTGGGGGTATAATATGCCATTTAAAGCTTTAAGTTAATGCTAAAATCTATTTCATCTGACAAAGTAAGATTTTCAGTGTTTAAAAACCTTATACATATCAGCTGTCATTTGAATATGGAATGTAATATGGTCTTCTTATTCAAAACATTGGTGGTAATTTTAATACTGATGAATATGTTTGTTTATATTAACCCTTTCCCTACTGGAGCAAATGTGGCCGTTTCCTTATTTTCATTTCTTTGCAAATTTATGCAAATTATATGCAAATGAAGGGATGCTGGATAAAGTTAATGCTACCTTCATATAAGTTCAACTATAGCGATCTGGGGAAGTACGGCATGGGAGAAAACTCAGGGTGGGGTAGAGGGGGAGGGCGGTGCTTAAGACGCCCACCCCTACCGAAAATCTGTGTTTTTCTGAGTTTTTATGGAACAAAAGTCAACCTATATAGCCTGAAGTGACTTCAAATGTGTATTTCATTGCATTATTTGCTAGAACTATTTCACCTGTCCTTTGTCTGAACCAATGATTTTCATTGGTCGGAAAAACACAATTTACAGAACCAGTAGTGACAAAATTCTTTATGTTCTCTACTTTCCAATTTGCTGAGCCTTAGTTTCTTCCTGGTTGCAAAACCTCCTTTAGCACAAGTGTGTATGGGCTTCTGGATCATTTTTCTATATTATCCAGCGAAAAAATTGAAATTCCAAATGCTTTCTCCAATTTGAAATAATCTTCAATGTTACCGACCCCCCCCCCTCAAATTACAGGCAAATTTCCGTTTTTGGTAGCTGAGACTATCAGAAACAGCTATAATTACAACAAATAACACATTAAAACTAACTGCTAATATCAATTGTGAACTATTGCTATTAAGCTACAGAAAGGTTTAGAATCCAGATGTATGGAGGGCTGTGGTGGACATAAATACATGCATATGCATTACGTATGACCTTCTTTGGTATTAACATTGATTTTTTGATAGGGTCTTTGCATCTTCACTAAACATATTCTAAATTTCTAAAATCAGTATTGCATGGACACGGGTTATGTATTCTAGTATATGCATGAAATCATTATGCTAAACTCCTCATGGGAAGGGAACTTGATGGAAGATGTATACCTAGGGTACATAACTTCATTTGTCAGTTGGTAATGGGTCTGGAGATGGCATGTCAGTTAACTGCTAGTAGTCTTTTGTCATTTCATGTTTATGTCTGTATATTTAGTTCTTTCAGTTTAATTTTTCACAATTGACTCAGTCCTGTTGCTAACTGAATTTTACTGTTGTTACAATTGTTGTTTGATTTGGGTTGGGCCCAATAAGACTAGTTTAACCCTGCTGCAGCAGGTTTGCGCCTGTCCTAAGTCAGGAAATTTATTAAGCCATTGTGTGTCTTGTCTGTTTTCTAGTTAGTTTATTTTATGTATTTAGGAGTCTAGGATGATGTTTATTTCGCTGAACTTGATTACTCTTTATTCAGGGGCCGACTCTGACCTGTCGTTGGGTGTGGGGTTTCCTCACCGTTCATTGAAGTTCTTATGGTGGCTTTGAGTTGTTATTACTCCCCTTTTGGTCGTTATCTCTTTGACACATTCCCCGTTTCCCTTCTTTTTTCTACAGTTAGCATGACAAGATAAGTTGTCACCAGTAGGGAAAGTGTTAATCTTCAACAGGAAATTTCACACAGGGTACCCATATTCATTGACAAAGAATAAAAGAAGTATGCCTGTATCATGTGTATGGACAAATTATACCTACCAACTCCATGATGGAACTCCTTCATAGTAATATAACAATATCCACTGTATAGCTCGTACATATCCCTCTGCTTGATCTTTTAAAACTTCTCTGTAATAAATAATTATTCAGCTTAAATACTTTTGATCAAAATATACATGAACTGTCATAATATTAGAAATTATTTTACTTTCTGTAAGAAAATTCATTTATAGTAAACAGTTTTATTTTTACAATAGTTTTTAAAAGAATTATTGTTAACTGCACTATGCTTCAGGCAGGGTTTTGGTCTGATCAACAAGTGGGTGGGACTTATCCATGTGTGCACTTAATTTAACAAGGTTTCTAATCACAATTTGAAGTTACGTAAAGAAGGGAGTATCGTCTGTTACACTGATATGTGTACATTATCAAAGTAAATAAACCAAATCCTTTATGATTATTCACTTACACAATCAGTCAGTCCAATTTACACAGAAATGTACTACTGTAAACTGCGAAATTTTCATGCCATCTTTTTTTCGTGGTTTTAAAAATAGATTTCATTTTGCGAGGTCTTAAATTCGTGGTTGTCGGCAGAGTTATTAAATCACCATGTTGCATCAAAATATTCGCTACCCGTTTTATTTTTGCGCTTCTGTCATTACTGCCAAAACAAGGCTTTATTACACCAGCAAAAATAGCGAAATAGTTTTCTGAGTCAAAGGCCCACAACTCTTTCAAAAATCAGTGAACTGGCACCAAACTTAATGTTGTTCTGTAACTAAATGAGGTAGACTCACATACTTAATATTAAATCAATACCTGCAATGGTTTAGAAATAAAAATGCGGAAAACTGATATTTTACTAAAATTTTCTAAGTCAAAGGCCCATGATTCTGTCAAAAATCAGTGGACCGGAACCAAACTTATTCCTGTTCTGTATCTTATTGAGGTAGACTTACATACCAAATATTAGATCAATACCTGCAATGGTGTAGAAAAAAAGTGCGGAAAACTGATATTTTACTAAAATTTTCTAAGTCAAAGGCCCATAACTCTGTCAAAAATCAGTGGACTGGAACCAAACTTAAACTTGTTCTGTAACTCATTGAGGTAGAATTACATACCAAATATTAGATCAATACCTGCAATTGTGTAGAAAAAAAGTGTGGAAAACTGATAATTTATTAAAATTTTCTAAGTCAAAGGCCCACAACTCTGTCAAAAATTAGTGGACCGGAACCAAACTTAAACTTGTTCTGTAACTCATTGAGGTAGACTCACATCCCAAATATTAGATCAATACCTGCATTGGTTTAGAAAAGAATGTGGGAAAACTGATGCGGGACTGACGGACAGACAGACAGACAGACAGACGGACGGACGGACGGACGGATTGAAAACCTTAAGTCCCCTTCGGCTATCGCCGGTAGGCACAAATAAAACTGCCACAAAAACTTCCTGGTTTACAGTATTGGACATTGGTAGTACCTATGGGCACCTATATATAATGTAAAATTGTCATGTTATAAGCCCAAATGATCATGATATATGAAGCATTTTAAAGAGAAAAGAAATATTTGGCTATGTTACTATTCAAAACAGTTAACAGTCAGTAAAATAATAATATAATTGCTGTGTTTTACATTGACTATGGGAAATAGTAGCCAGAGAGATGGGCAATAGTGCTCTTCCAGTGTTCCCGCTAGCCCATTTTAGAAGGGCGCCGCACCCTTGGTGCCCTTTGCAGCGCCCCTGATACCCTTTTCAGCGACCCTTCATGCCCTTTGCATCATCTTTCCTGTCCTCAGACTATATTCTAAGATCGTATGTGGTCATTTTGAATGTTACAAATCGGCAAACATTTGTAAATCAATTATCTATTTATGGCCTCAGTAATTAGTGTTTACATACAGCTGATTGACCTGTCATTTTATGGTAATTGTCCAAATAATAACCTTATTACACCTTTCCTGTTAATTAAAGAATTGTCTGAGCCGTTAATTAACCCTATCCGCAATTTACCATGTCAGCCATTTACCTGTGCTTACCTGTAACCCTTTCTGTTACATGCAGACAGCAGTAAATGAGTAAAACTTTGCATATACAATTCTTTTTGTTTTATTTACAATTCTTAAATGATTTAGAACATCTCAATGCAAACTGATTTACCCTGTTCTAAATTTATATTATTTTATATACCACACGTGGTTGTGGCTGTGAGTTATTTCCCTTTAATTTTTCATCTGAAATATTTAAATTTTGTTCCCCTTTTACAGTCATACTTCTATTTTTCTAAGAATCATTGATAGTAAAAAATTATTCTGCATTAATTTTAAACATAAAGCAAACAATAACAAACATCGTTTTTTATTATTTGCAAATCATTTTTCCTTTTATTAGCTAATATAAACATAATGCCCTTGGAAGGAGGTGTTAGGGTAGATTAACACATGAGGTAAAAGTTATCACCCGAGACTACGTCGAGGGTGATAATTTTTCGCCGAGTGTGTTAATCTACCCTAACACCTTCATCAAAGGGCATTATGATTTTTATTATACTGAATGCTTAATGTACATTATGTCTAAAAATCATAATTCTGAAAATTATTATAATAATATTTTTTATGGAACATCAAAAACACACAAACAAATAGTCGATCAGTACTGTTTTAGTATTGAACTGTAGCTAAATTGCTTTAACTCCAATAAAATATGTGACAAGTTTCTTTTTTATATGATTAGGTCACTTTTATTATACTAATGAGTACATTTAAATCTAAGTCAGCTTTAATTGTTGTTGTCAACAACAAAAATGACGAAAAATAAGAATCTGTATACATTTATAACGTCATTGATCGGAGCGGGTGTTAATTTTAACATTAACACCCGTTGCTAACCATTAACACATGTTGCTAAGGATGGGCGTGGCTATTGAAACATTAGTGAAAATTAACAAATGCCGATTATCCAATGAAATAAACGGATAATGCAAGAAATTTGCATAAAGTATAAATATAGATTACACCACAAGATCCCGTTCATTACCATATTTTATCCACTAGAGACAGTTAAATTTTAAAATTTTAATTGCGAGGCTTGCCGAGCATTTTAAAATTTTAAAATTTAACTATCGAGAGTGGATAAAATATGGTAATAAACGGGATAAAGTGGTGTAATCTTTTTCTCTAATGATAGATGATAAACACCGAGAATAGTATTCCGAAAAGATTTGGCGGGAAATAGCACGGGGCTTTATTCAACATATGTTGAATAAAGAAAATTTATCTAACGGGTCAAAACCAGTTTAAACTTGAAATATCATTAGAGAATAAATTGTATTATCTTCATATTATGATATAAATTTTCAAATCATCAAATGCAGACATTTCAAAATAACTGTATCATTCAGATTAATATAAAGATTTACTTTATGAAACTACCACTTGTAGTTGAAGTAACTCAACTTTAGTCTATAATTAAAACAACACAGTAACACAGTTACCTTTGGATACATCTTTTGAATTTAAAATTACCACACTGAAGTGCCCTTTCCATACTATGATATAAAATGTTTAATAATCATTTGAGTAATGGCATCTGCATAAAAAATACTCTGATTGCCTTGTGGTTCAACCCTACAGTTTTCTCTTGGAAATTAATGTACCTTGAAAAAAATGGGAAAATAATTGACAATGGAACAGAACTTAATTCTTGATCTATCTGAAAAGTAACATGGTTACACTACTAACTTATTACCAGCATATACATTTATGTATAAGAGGAGACAGGAGGGGATTCTTGAACATGCTAACAATCTTAAACTTTCTCCAAAACAGTTAACAACCTGTTGAAAATGCCCAAACCACATTAACTGAAAAGGTCTTACCCCCCCATAAATATATATGAATGTATTTTGCTGATATAATAAAAGATAGTGTTTTGTAAGCCTTTTAGATTATCA
Organism: Modiolus philippinarum; assembly: GCA_002080025.1. Lineage (NCBI taxonomy): Eukaryota > Metazoa > Mollusca > Bivalvia > Mytilida > Modiolidae > Modiolus > Modiolus philippinarum. The sequence goes on from MJUU01062610.1 coordinate 40,283, forward strand.
ATCATCACACTTGAGTGCCCTTTTCCTATTTCAGTCAGCGCGCTAAAGTGCCCTTTTCAGGACTGATGCCCTGCCCCTTTTAAATCCTAGCTGGAACACTGTCTTCTCTTAGAGTCATGTACTATTGTCCGTCACCCTGGCTGCTATTTTCACATAGTCAATGTAAAACACAACATTACTATATAAATATAAATGAGGTACATGTATGACATTATTACACCTAAGACATTGTCGATGTAATTTTTTATGTAAAATGTTTGGACATCTCAGCTCAACCTTTTAATTTTACCACATCACATATAATAATTTTGTGTCCATTTTCCAAAGTGCCATCATTTTATTTATATAAACTACTGTGGCAGTACTTTTATTCGTGGACATCAATTTTCGTGGTTTTCATAAATATCACCTTTTCGTGGGTACTTAAATTCGTGGTTTCAACTTCCATACATTAAATACTTATGGAAAAACTGCATTTTGTTGGGAACTTAATTTCGTGGTTTAAGCGAACCACGAAATCCACGAAAATTGGAACCCCACGAACAATAATACTTTCACAGTATTTAAGCAATGCATGACCAACATCAGCTTTACATTAAACTTACGGTGTCACTTGTTCAAATTCAAGTTTTGTTTCATAATAATTCCTCTTATGAAGTCTGAATTCTTCATCAAATGTGTCAACATTTGTATCACTATCATCTTCTGAAGGGCTTGTCTGTTCTTCTGAAAAAAAATCAAATGTGTCAACATTTGTATCACTATCATCTTCTGAAGGGCTTCTCTGTTCTTCTGAAAAAAAATAAATATACACTGTATAATATTGAATTGTGAATCATCTTCTGACAAGCTTTTCTGTTCTTCTGAAGAAAATAAAATTCATCTATTACGAAGTTGAATATTTCTTCTGGCAGGCTTGTCGGTTCTTCTGAAGAAAGAAAAATATTGCCAAGTTAAATACATCTTCTGACAGGCTTATCCATTCTTCTGAAGAAAATAATAAAATATTGCAATGTTTAATACATCTTCTGAAAAGCTTGTCTACTCTTCTGAAGACAGAAAATTAATACTCTATCATATTAATTGTACGGAGTTAATGACTTCATTTGATGTAATATGATGTTCTGTAAATATGGTGGTAAACCTGGTATTTCCGTAAGTAGTAAATGATGATCTATATTTGGGAATGTCAGGTTTACAACATATTTCCTATGTTATTACATGGAATATTATATGCAAACAAGATTGCTACGAGTAGCTATGTCCCCCGCTGCTGCAGTAAAGTCGATAAAGTCCCATTTCTCATGTAAAATTTTGCAATCAAAATGGCGGCAGGATATGATCAACTGCATTAGGTGGCAAATAGCCAAGCAAAATTTCAGCAAAATCCCTTAATTGGATTACGACAAAATGTGTCCACAAAGTCCTCCTATGTTGTAGTATGCATTAAGTCGATAAAGTCCCATAACTCTGGTAAAATTTGTTGAATCGAAATGGTGATATGATATGATCTAGTACATATGGCAACTAACTATCCTGTAAAATTAGAATGAATTCGGGCTAGCAGTTTCTGAGGAGTTGCGTCCACAAGATTTGCCATTGTTTAACAATGTGGAAATAATGGAAATCCCATAACTCCTACAAAATTTAACAAATCAAAATGGGGATGTGATATGGTCTAGTATTAATGGTGACTAACAATCCTGTAAAAAAAAATTTGAATGAATTCTGACCAGCGGTTTCTGAGGAGTTGCGTCCTCAAGATTTGCCATTTTATAACAATGTTGAAATAATCAAAGTCCCATAACTCCCACAAAATTAGACGAATCAAAATGGCAATGCGATATGATCCAGTACAAATGGTGGCTAACAATCCTGTAAAATTTGAATGAATTCTGACCAGCGTTTCTGAGGAGTTGCGTCCACAAGATTTGCCATTTTATAACAATGTTGAAATAATCAAAGTCCCATAACTCCCACAAAATTTGACGAATCAAAATGGCAATGCAATATGATCTAGTACAAATGGTGGCTAACAATCCTGTAAAATTTGAATAAATTCTGACCAGCGGTTTCTGAGGAGTTGTGTCCACAAGATTTGCTATTGTATAACAATGTTGAGATAATCAAAGTCCCATAACTCCCACAAAATTTGACGAATCAAAATGGGGATGCGATATGATCTAGTACTAATGGTGACTTACAATCCTGTAAAATTTGAATAAATTCTGACCAGCAGTTTCTGAGGAGTTGTGCCCACAAAAAACGTGACACACGGACGGACGGAAGGACGGACGGACGCACTGACACAGACCATTACCATGTCCCTCCGACGCGTTGCGGCGGGGGACAATTAAAACAAGAATAAAGTCATAAGATAATAAAGCAATAAAAGCATGGCAAGTCCGGTCAATACATGGATTTATACACCTGACTTAAAGTATATTAATCTCGAACTGCATCCTCAGTCAATATGCTCTAGTCAGGTTTATACATTCATTTATTGACCTCATCCCCATGCTATATTTGAAAATTATTACAAAATTAAAATGAATATTGCAGTCTGCATAAAAAACTTTTTTATCAGTAGTCTTTCAGGCTAGTTGAGATAACAGATTTACTAGTCCAAATCTCAATTTACTACAGTAGTCCCCCTCTTATAAGGCCACCTTATTTGCAGCATAAAGTTGGCCTTATAAGAGGGGTGGCCTTTGGTGAGGGGATTGAAATTTTGTGGGAACATTTTTATAGATGCATGATCAAGCTAGGTAGTCCACCACAATGTATGTAAGGCAAGCCTACATTGTGTTACCATTTTAGTTCAATATGTTTCACATGAGTGAATAATCATTATTCATTGTTGCATATAGAATTGCATTAAATATATACTCCTTGTCCATGATTTATTTTTGTTATCAATATTTTATTTCATTATAAGTAAATGTAAAATCATCAACACAGTTTTATGTATTTGTAAATTGGTTATTAACATTATCATTATTTTCAAATTTATCTAAATGCTAATTAAAATTACATACTGCACTTTAGTTTTACAGAGCCCTTAATTATTTCTGTTTATTCTTTGTGTTTTTGTTTACCTGTGCTTGGAAATATATAAATTTGATTAATTCTTTAAAATTAAAATGATTCACACAAAGTCATTAAATTATACAATAAATTTCCTTTGTTAATTCCCTTAATTGAGTGGCAGGTAACCTGTGATGAGCTTGTAATGTTAATTAACATTTTATTGTTAAAACAACACACAAGCTGAGATGTCAAAAATGAGTAAATAATCTGTTTGGATTATCTCCCTTACGCTATTATCTCCCTTACCGGAAGCACTTCCTGTTCAATTGTTTACTTAATTTGGCCTTTGAAAAGGGGGAATTTGGACCATTTAGGGACAGAATATGTGGCCGCTGGTCGTGTCAGAGGGGTGGCCGTCGGTGAGGGGTCAATTTGCACTGAAAACAGTTAATGCATGAGGTTTCTGGCCTTAAGGAAGGGGTGGCCTTTGGTGAGGGGGGCCTCTCAAGAGGGGGACTACTGTAGTCCAAAATTGTCTATACTTTTTGATGGGAAGGTAGAAGAAAGACAAACAAACTCCATTTTATTTTAGACCTTAGATCATTTCTGTACATACAGTAGTATGTTGTTTTTCATTTCAAAGGCTGTTACATGGCAAATATGTTTAAATAAAATACCATTAGAATGATCGCCAGGACCTGCGCCAAATAAAATTTCATCTCCAATCTCATCTTCTCCTTCTGCTAGAGATGAAAACTGATTCTGCAAGTCCAGTGATTTCTGAAAAAAAATAAATAAAATTAAAAAGTCAATTGTTCAGAGAACAATTGCAAGGTCTTTCACCAGTTTTCACCATGAGTATATGGTTTGGTTTCATTCTGATGTCTATTTCGGTCAAAAATGTGATGTAAACAAAAGTTCTGACCTTTAATAGTCTTTTGCTCAACGGTTGCTTAGGACTTTTTCGAAAAATAAGCTTGTTGCTAAGGACATGAAAGTCACTTCCGGTTGGCAATGTCATTTATTTCCTCTTTACAACATTGCAAAACCTTTTGCATATGGTTGCTAAGGACTTTTATGGCAAATAACGTTGTTGCTAAGGACCTTGACCTTTGACCTTGACCCCATTTTGTCGGACATATTGAACTGAACATTCTACCTTTTTATAGTTTAATTGTATCTTTAATAGTTTTTGAGATATAAGCAATAAACCCTAAAATCGGACCTCCAAAAATGGTTTTTTGGCCCTAGGTCCAAAACCAATGGTCCAATAATTTTGGACCTACTGTACCAAATGTAGATCTTAATAAGGCTAACATTTTCTCCAATACATTTAATCAGCTATCTATTACAGTTTCTGAGTTTATCCACTAACAAGGTCCAAGGTCAAAGGTCAAGGTCACAATTCACCTTTGACCTTGACATTTTTTGAAAGGTCAACTCTTGTCATGAACAATGGTGTATGTTTTAGGTCTCTACAGCTTAGTGTTTGGGAGTATTTAGCATTAACGGAAACTAAAAAATTGTCAAAGGGCAATAACTCACATAAAAAGTCCTTGAATCTCTACCGACCAATGTAACAAAGTTGCCTCTTGTGAAGATAAACATTTTCCCCATTACATTTAATCAGCTATCTATTATGGTTTCTGAGTTTATCCCCTAACAAGGTCAAAGGTCAAGGTCAAAGGTCACCAATGACCTTCAACCTGGTACTCAAATTAAAGGTCTTTTCATACTGATCACTTTAAACATATATGTTTACTATATTATCTGTAAGCGTTTAAAAGTTATTCGCAATAAACTGATTTATGCAAACGCGTCAAGGGCTATAACTCAAAAACGGTTCACCGCAGTGTTTCGCGCCTATTGAATCAAATGTAGATCTAAATGAGAGGAACATTTTTGCAATATAATGTTTTCACAAATTATTTATCGTTTACGAGATATCACGAAAACAAAATTTAAAATGGCGGCCATTTTGAAAATGGCAGAGGAAAAAAATTTTTTTACCCTGGATTTGTAATCAGGACCATCAAAGCTACCTGTAAACCAAATTTCATCAAAATCCAATAACTATGAGAAATTTGCATATTTAGGGGTCAAAGACGCGTAACCGGGGTCGCGACCCAAAAAAATTTTTTTGCATGATTAATCTTCCTTAGGATAAATCAAACATTTTCCCCCATTCAGAATTTTGATATCAATTACATTTTATGAGTTTATCTGCTCACAAGATAAACCTTGATTGGGGAGATAACTCTGTTACTAAAAATAGGTCAGATCAACGGGGTGATTTTTGTCGAGTCGATGCAAGACCGGTTTGTCACATTAAATATCAAAATGATATGTCGTGTTATTTTTAGGCATCGGCCGGCGGAAAAAAAAAAAAAATTAGAATCATAAGAATTACAATAAGGTCTTTACGACCGAGTCGTGAAAGACCTTAATTATCATTAATAGTATCAAATTTATGTAACCCCTCAGTTGTTTCCTTTACCTATACAATATCTAGTTGGAATCCAACATGCACCTTTGCAGATAGGGATCAACATACATAATTAACAAATGAGCCAAATGTGTTTTCAGCTTAATGAACCACAGTAAAATCTAAATTTCAAGCATGATATTTTAATGTATCCAGTGGTGGATCAAGACTCTCTGCCAAGGGGAGCCCGACCCACAATTTTTCTGTAAGGGGACCCAGAACCAAATTTTCAAAAAAAAAACCTAGGGATTTTAAATATTTTCCAACCTAAGAGGGGTCCCCCTAGGTCCCCCTGGATCTGCCACTGATATCCTGAAATTTTGATAGAATCTAACTTAAAAGCCGGAAAGTAACACACCTGCAGTTGACATAGGACAATAATGACAATGGAAGAAATCAGTTAGTCATCTCTATGTCATGGCTCTGATTAAAGTAAGTAACATAAAAACCTTTGACATTTTGTATTAACTGTTCTTGATAACTGTTTAGAGGCGCCATTTTCACAATAAAGCTGACAGACCATTCTTGATATTGTTACATATTCCAACAGGAGTTTTAATGCATCAATTTTCCAAAAAGAAATTGATTTTGAGTAGAATATTGATTTATTTTTGGAAAAAAATGATATATGACATCACTATGTGCAAAAACATTTGGAAAATCATAAATTTGAACGTAAAAATTGATGAAATTTTACGTTATACTGTTGCACTTGAAAAAAGACATATTTCAGAACTATATAACACTAAAAAGAAGCATAAGGTATCAATAAATTTAATCTTATTGAATAGACAATTTTCTCATGTTTCCTAAACACTTTACAGATTGAAAATTGGACGATTAATGCTGAAATGGTGACCAAATGAATTACTGTAATACTTCGTTATAATTTTTTGAATTTCTCAACTCTAGTTTCTATTGCAGGCATTTTTGAAGTATTTTTATGTTACAATATATTCTTGTATGGTTGAAAAAAAACTTTTTGTATGTATTGTACACACACAACAACAAATTTCACTGACAATATCCATTTTGATAATTTTTTCCATTCTTCATTTCGGGTAATAATTTCCCCGAGATTTCTGTAGTGTCCGCAACACTTGAATATTTCAGAAACAGAGCCATATATCACAGCAAGAATTATAAAAGAAAAAGACTATATTACAGTCTAAATAATTGCACCATGCTACCAGAATTTGTATGTGCGCTTCCTGTCAATTCAGTGTACAAATGCCAGTGTGTAGGGTCCGCAGCACTGTAGTGTCCGCAACACCTTTTTCAAAAACTAGCTTTGCTTCTTATTTGAAAATATCATTAGAGTTAGAATTCAATATACCATTTTGTTTTGTAATTAATTATCATGTTAAAGCAATGAAATGTTAACT
>MJUU01062610.1:51693-63116 GCA_002080025.1 Modiolus philippinarum
ATAAATGCCATAATATATGACTGATAATTAAACTTGTCTCAGCTAAATGACAAAACAGTTCATTCTGGGAATAATCATGTAGCTCATTCACTTTTGAAAAACTTATAAAATCACAAAAATAAATTCATGCATTTAACTCTTTCAAGATGATTACAAAGTTAAAATTTTCTGGCGGGAACCAAGTAGATATGAAGTCTGAGTTGAGAACAATGAATAATGTCAAAGGTTTTGTGGGAAATCATGCATTAACACTAACTTCCTGCCAGAAAATGATAGCTCTACAGTTATTATGGAAGGGTCTTTTTCTTAAGAAAGTATAAATCAGTTCTCTGTTTTTGCAAGGGTGAATGTTCACCTTTCACACTGACTGTGACAAAACCGGACTTTTCACACTGGAAGTGATGACCGGTGCCATGCATGGAGCAGATCATGCTTACCCTTCCGGAACACCTGATGATACTCCAGGTTTTCAGTTAGAGTTCACACTGTCAGTCCTTTTGTTTTCAGTGTTGTCTTGTATAGCGTTTTGTTATATTTTAGTTTTGTTTTCGCTGATAATGTTTGTGGAAAAGATTTGTCCTTGTTAATGTCTGCATACTTAGAGATACATAACTTCTTTTTAAACTTTCACCTTGGTGCTGTTTGAGGGTTGGAGGGTTAATAAAGTAATATGCACCATAGATTTTAATTGGTTTTGTCTACGGGTTAGATATAAATCAGCCACCAAACAGATTTTTCAACATCATATTTTACTGGCTGTGTCACGGGTGCCATGCATGGAGCAGATCATGCTTACCCTTCAACATCGATGATACCTCAGTTTTTGTAGGGGTTCACACTGCTAGTGCTTTAGTTATGTGACGTTCTTGTTCATTTTTGTTTTATTTGTTTTGTCTTTGTCATACTGTCTCATTTTGTGTTGGATATGAATTGCCGTGATTTTGGATTTATGATTTTAGAATTCCATCTTTCCTCCTTCTTGCTTCGGTATACATTTGCTGATGTTTTAAATGTGGATCATGCAAGTTGGCAAAAAATAATTTTAACTACATTTTTTTTTACATTTAACATGTGCCTACCTTTTCAGGAGATGGTGTTCTTTCTTCTTTGTTTTGTTTTCTTCCTTCTAACCATTTCAGATCTGTATACATATCATTAAACCTTTCTATGTCAAACTAAAATAACAAAGAATACAATGTCAAGTCATTTTTTGGCTTTATTTTTACACTGATGAGGATGAAATATACTTTCTGATACTTTATGATTTAGTTTGAATGTAACAGGGTATGTAAGTCTTTACATGTGACACAAAGATTTCATGATAGAATTGTAATTTGAAAACATTCCCTTCCGAAATATGACGTTTTAAGATTATGATGTTGAAAATTACTTTTGAAACATCACATAGTTCTCTAAGATGCAAGACCACCTCCATGAGAGTACTCTGGTACAATGGTGAGAACTGGGAAATTGAACTAAACACAGTGAAGATTGGGTCTTGGTCTCTCAGGGCTAAGACATGCAGGCTAACAATGGCGCTTACTGTAGTTTGAGTTCTTCAAAGCCCTACTTCAAATTCAAGATCGACCAACCCAGGTAACTGAATTGCAAAGTCTTACGACAGTCAACCAATACCAAGGAAGATCAATGCTCGAAAATTATATTGCAATGGAGTGGGCATCCCTCTAGGTTTAAAATTCAGTGAGAGATCTATATAGGTATTCATGACTATAAACCACCTTACTTGTACTTCTTGTACAAAATGCAATTTCTGGGTACAAAATATGTAACCAGACAGACAGGCCCTATATGAGAGGGTTACCTAAATCAAGTAAAATATACCTTTTTGAGTTCCTCCAAGTACTTTTCAAATCTTTCTAGATTTAAATGTCCACCTTCATTCATATAACCTGAATAACAGAAAGAAATATTTATCAGGAAATTTTCATTGAGAAAGATAATGATTAATTAAGGTAATATGCCAACAATGATCCCTTCAACAACAATATTCCATAATACAGCTGCAAAAAGGTTTTGATATATACCTGTCTAAAAATAAGGCCATTCAAAATAAATTGTTTGTTTCTCAAGCCTTTTTATTTTAAATTTGGTGCGGAAGGGTGGTTTTTATTTTCATTTTTTTTATTTCATAATTTCTTTGATGCACTCAAATTTAATTTTGATGTCGTTATGATAATTTTTACTACATCTGAGCTAAATTTCAAAGATATCTTAACATACACATAAGTTTTTGATATTTTATTCCCTTTTATAGAATAAAAAATACATTGTTGAAAACTGAAAAAATAAAATGGAAGAATGTGTCCATGGGACACGGATGCCCCCGCCTCCTTGCAATCGAAACCCTTAAATTATTAAAGGCATAACTATATACAATATATATATATCAAATATTATTAGAAAGGATCTTTCTCCTGTGATANGTTATGATAATTTTTACTACATCTGAGCTAAATTTCAAAGATATCTTAACATACACATAAGTTTTTGATATTTTATTCCCTTTTATAGAATAAAAAATACATTGTTGAAAACTGGAAAAAAAATTTTTGATGCAGCTACATTTTGGCAGAGGCAGGCGGGGCTTGAGAAACAAACATTTTTATGCATGGCCTAAAGTGATCATTTTTATAATTTATTGTTTTAATATTGAAATTGCATTGGACTAAAAAAATATTCACAGTGCATTCTAAATTTGAAAACTTTGTGTAGTATTGTAAGTTTATTGACATGACATGCATGTACATGTATACTCAAAAATGTTACTAGTTTTGATTTCCTTATGTGTAAGGTACAGTGAAACCTGTCTAAAAAGAACAATGATTTAAATAGAAACCTGTCTCAAGCAAATCCTAAATAAACCACAAACCTGTATAAGTAAAAGGAAGTATAGTACACAGGTATTCAGGTCCCTTTTAAATATGGAACATAGAACATTTTGTTTTTGTTACAGACTTTATCAAAGCCAGTATCAAGTGAGCTCGTTAGGGTGATTAAGTCCATATCAAAAACAAAATGTCCTATATTTCTTTTATCGCTAATTGACAAAATGATAAATAGAACTCTATAATAAATAGAAATAAGCTAAAATTTCAATTTAGCACAATTAATCTATTGTTTATTGCAATGATTTATATGTATTCTTCATTCAACATATTACAAGTATGAACACCATTAATAGCACCAAAACATGATGTCAGGATAGCAACTTACACGTGATGCCTTCACAATGACCCAATAATTTTGTAATAGTGTTCAGTTTGTTGAAACTGAGATTATCAGTCTCTATAGATCAAAGGAAATTCATACAAATTACCGATAATTCATTTTACATTTACTACTATGAGAAATAAAATGGACATATTCACACAAACTTGTTAAAATACATACCACCACATGACGGGAGTACAGACATATACGTCTTCCACAATAAAGGGAGAGCATCATGTCTGATATGTAGATGTGGTAAATTTGGAATGAAATCATTTCCAACCAGGAAACCCATCAACACCCAGTCATCAATTATCTTCTCCAAGTCATAACCAAATGGTAGCTTGTTCTAAAATTTACAGTGGTTAACATTACAGGTAATGCAAAAGAATTATGTAATGCATATCAAGACACAGATGTTAAATTTATAACCCACAATTCTACAAGAAGGAGGGGGGGGGGCGAAAATAATACTTACACAGATAGAACATATTAAGCACTTGAACACAATTGCTTTTATAGTACATTTCATAATAAAGTAAAGTTGTTAATGCAAAATATTTCATCTTTGATCACATTAACATGACAAGACTATCCACATTAACTTTAATATATACCCGGTATATAATTTTCTTTGTGTGTTTTAAGTACAGAGATAATGTCAGTCAGTTTCTATGACAAAGCCCTTACTTTACTTTTTCTTGCAAAATGTTTGAATTGATTAACCCTTTTTTTAACTGAAATACATGTACAGCTCACTGGATGTAAAACTCCAATCAATCAATCAATTTTCTATGGTGTGTATTTTAACATAAAATATTTTAGTAACATTTGGGAAATACTTGTATAACCAAAACTCCTCTGGTTCCACCAATTCTGGATCACTTTTGAGATATTTTAGATATAAATTGTGAAAATAGTATTATACAGAACACATTTTTTTCTAGTTTCTATACTTTTGTTCTCTAAAACCTAAAGTCTACTGTTAATAACACATTATTGTTTTGTGATTACATGTATTGTCACTGTATGAAAAAATTCACCAAAAATTGTGGTTTGTCTGCTGTCCTCTGGAGTTCTGTTGTCCTTTTCACAAAAAATCTTAGGATAAAAATTAGTTGTCAGTCTTTAACATTTCATATTGACTTACGATAAAAATTTGTCGTAAGTTTTTTGGTGAAAGTGGCTGCTAGTTTTTGCTCTGTCTGTGGACTTTGATTTATGTTATCTTGTGCTTTGTTCCTTCAGTATTCTACTGCTGTTGTTTTGTAACATTCCTAATACAAGACCTTTTAAATTTGCTATTGCAGAATGCAATGTGATTATAGCATACATCAAAATATTTTAATTGACTCGTAGTGTAAATAAAATAATGTCTTTGGTTGAAAATGAATTGTTCATTCATCAAAACTTTCATCAACTACATTTCATCAGTTATTTATAAAGGGCTACGCCGAGCGCAGCATGATACGACCCCAGCATGTCGTCCACTGAAATTTTAAAAAGTGTAATTTAAAGTGAGTATGGACATAGGAAAGAGCTTGACACAATAATTAGATGGACGCAATAAGGAGATTGACCAAGTAATTAGCTGGACACAANAATTTTCTATGGTGTGTATTTTAACATAAAATATTTTAGTAACATTTGGGAAATACTTGTATAACCAAAACTCCTCTGGTTCCACCAATTCTGGATCACTTTTGAGATATTTTAGATATAAATTATGAAAATAGTATTATACAGAACACATTTTTTTCTAGTTTCTATACTTTTGTTCTCTAAAACCTAAAGTCTACTGTTAATAACACATTATTGTTTTGTGATTACATGTATTATCACTGTATGAAGAAATTCACCAAAAATTGTGGTTTGTCCGCTGTCCTCTGGAGTTCTGTTGTCCTTTTCACAAAAAATCTTATGATAAAAATTAGTTGTCAGTCTTTAACATTTCATATTGACTTACGATTAAAATTTGTCATAAGTTTTTTTGGTGAAAGTGGCTGCTGGTTTTTGCTCTGTCTCTGGACTTTGATTTATGTTATCTTGTGCTTTGTTCCTTCGGTATTCTACTGCTGTTCTTATGTAACATTCCTAATACAAGACATTTTAAATTTGCTATTGCAGAATGCAATGTGATTATAGCATACATCAAAATATTTTAATTGACTTGTAGTGTAAATAAAATAATGTCTTTTGTTGAAAATGAATTGTTCATTCATCAAAACTTTCATCAACTACATTTCATCAGTTATTTAAGGTAGATAGACAGTAATATTTATATCCATGAGATTCTGTTGTAAGTCGGCACAATTGAAGAACAAATCCTTCTTACCCGAAATGTGTAATAAAAAGTATGGGTCACCATGGTTGCTTTTTCGAGAATTGAGATCAAAGTTTGTTCATTTTTAGCCATTTTTTCACCTAAATTTACATAGAATGCATGGGGAAAATATGGAAAGACAATTTTTAGCTTAATAGAAATTAACTTTTTATCCATGAGAATTTGAAGTATTTTTTTAAACAGATAGATTACGATGTAATTTATGAGTTACAATGAAAAAATAAATATGTCACCATGCTTTAAACGGAGATATTTTACAAAGTTTCCGGATTAAACATTTTTTACGGGAAAAGGGAGTTAATTCGCGGCAAAGTAAACGAAATGTGATGTTTCACATTTGTCATTTTATTATGACGTCACAAAGGAAAAGCCGTCAAATTACTGTTCCGGCTCGAAAATCAAACCTACCCCGAATCCGACTCTTTATTTTTGTAATGCGCAATTGAATTGCGCAGCGCAACAGTGTCTATCTACCTTAAACTATGAATGATTGCAATTGTGCAAAAGTCACATTTTTTAAACAAATATAGCATTGTCGTTGAAATGATATCTTGACTCAAGATAGTTTTTCAGTCTCTTTAAGGATGTAGTAAGGAGAGGTTTTTGAAATTCGTTATAGTCATTTAGATCTCTCGGATTTTATCCATTATTACTATGTAATATATTTTGCTCCATTACAACCAATTTTCTAGTCATCTAAAGCTTCAGTAGCTTATTTAAGGTCAGTAAGCAAGATTTCATTAATTTGTTGATTTTTCTTCCATGTGAAAGAAATCAATAATGTGTCCATGTTATAATTAGGTAAGAGTCCAAGAGAGCATTTTCCCACCATTTTTAAATTGTGAATTATCTTGAAAACAAGGTCCATAAGACCATTACCTATCAATTTTTTTAGATAATTTTATTCCTTTACCAATGCTCTCTCCATTTATGGTATCAATTTAAAATCGTAGATTGATTTAGTTTCACCTTACTACATCCCTAAGATAAAACTAAGGTAATCAACGATTACAGAGTTCGCCTCGTAATCGTGGCACTTTGTCACAGTAACAAAATCTTGACTGGATGTTGACATCGCATTTGTATGCCTAAGCAAGGTTACATGAACCTACCATGTACAGTGACTGAGATCTGAACTTGCCTGAAAACTTGGACATAAATCACTTATGCGTAAAAACATAAGTCAAAGTGACCTACTTTTGCCTGGATGCTGATGTACCATCAGGGATTCATGCCTATGCAAGGTTACATGATCCTACCATGTAAAGTGAATGAGATATGAACTTGTCCAAAAACTTGGATGTAAATCAATCAAGCATAAAATATAGGTCAAAGTGACCTAATTTTGCCTGGATGCTGATTCACCATCAGAGTTGCATGCATATGCAAGGTTGCATGATCCTACAATGTATAGTGACTAAGATCTGAACTGGTCCGAAACTTGAATGTAAATCAATCAAGCGTAAAATATAGGTCAAAGTGACTTAATTTTGCCTGGATGCTGATACACCATCAGCGTTGCATGCATATGGAAGATTACATGATCCTACCATGTATAGTGACTGAGATCTGAACTCGTCCGAAAACTTGAATGTAAATCAATCAAGCGTAAAATATAGCTCATAGTGACCTAATTTTGCCTGGATGCTGACCTTCCATCAGAGATGCATGCATATGCAAGGTCACATGATCCTACCATGTATAGTGACTGAGATCTGAATTCGGACGTAAACTTGAATGTTAGTCGTTCAAGCCGAAAATATAGGTCAAATTGACATAATTTTGCCTGGATGCCGACCTACCATCAGAGATGCATACATATGCAAGGTTACATGATCCTACCATGTATAGTGACTGAGATCTGAACTCGGACGTAAACTTGAATGTAAATCATTCAAGCGGAAAATATAAGTCAGAGAGACCCAATTTTCTTGGAGGCTGTGAGATAGCCCAAGATGCACCTGCATACAAAGTTTGATGATCCTACCATGCATAGTTGCACAGATATATGCCCAAATGCGGACGCGGACGTAGACGTAGACGCGGACGCCGGGGGTACTCCAATAGTCCCCCTCAACTTCGTTGAGGCGAACTAAAAATATTTTGAGTTGTAAGTATGACAGCCTTAGTTGCAATTCATACAGAGTGTATATATGAACTTGTGTAGCAACAAACCTTTAATGCTGAAAATTCAAAGTCTAGGTACTCTCTAAATAGTGACAGATGTAAAAGGTGAAAGGTCGTCTCTTCTGGTGTCGCTGGTCTAGAAAATAAAATAATTAACGTGAAAAAAAGGTGAACTAAAATACCTATATTATGAAGTTTTGGATAGGTTATGCTACTCTGTTTGTGTATGTTAAGACTCATAACGCATCAACAGTTAGATATTAACAAGGACATGTTATTTAAAGGCACCTGATAAAAAAAAAATCAAAAACTTAAATTAATCATACTGTAAACCGGGAAATTTTCACGGCAGTTTTATTTTCGCGATTTTCGTGTTTGGAATGGAAGCGCGAAAATAAAATGGCGCGAATATACTTGTCTATTATTGAAGTCAATGATAAACAATTTAGCAGCGCGAATTCAAAACTGCGCGAACTAGAGTCGTGTCAATTTACTGCGAAATTAAGACGGCGCGAAAATTTCCAGGTTTACAGTATCCAGCACAGCTGATTGGTATAATCAATCTGTAAAGTAAAAACCTCCTAGCTGGAAATATCCAGAAAAACTATGTACTTCTATGCATACATATTACTCCAACTAGAGGCTCACATGAGTGTGTATCGCTCACCTGGTGACTGGTTTTATTCATTGTCACCAATAGACCACCCATTCATACTATAAATCAGTTCACCAGATGTTACATTTCCATTCTTGGATGAGGTACAAACTAAAAATCACAAACTTTGGAAGGGATCACCCAAAGATCCCTCAGTAGGTTCAGAGGAGAAGACATTTGAATGCATTTCCCATAGAGTCCCTATGTTAAACTATGTTCCCTGCTGGCGGCCATCTTGAATGAGGTACCGGTATGAACATAAAAATCATAAACTTTGAAGGGAAACATCTGAAGACTATTGTAACCATGTTTGGTTAGAATTGGCTCAGTGGGTTCAGAGGAGAAGACATTTGAATGCATTTCCCATAGGGTCCCTATGTTAAACTGTGCTCCACGCTGGCAGCCATCTTGGATGAGGATCATGAGGTACGAACGTAAAAATCACAAACTTAAAAGGGGACCACCCAAGGACTATTGTGACCAAGTTTGGTTCAGTTTGACTTGGTAGTTTCAGAGAAGAAGATCTTTGAATACATTTCCCATAGGGTCCTATGATAAACTATGTCCCGTGCTGGCAACCATCTTGGATGAAGTACGAAAGTAAAAATCACAAACTTTAAAGGGAACCATCCAAAGACTACTGTGACAAAATTTAGTCCCCATTGGCTCAGGGGTTTCAGAGGAGAAGATCTTTGAATGCATTTCCCATAGGGTCCTATGTTAAACTATTTTCTCCGCTGGCGGCCATCTTGGATGATATGCGAACCTGCCTGACATATGTAGAAATTGTAGTTCTGGAAAACCTCAACACTTTTGCAATTCAAATTTAACCTTTATCTCGAACAGTTTTTGAAATGAAAGTAAAAACGTTAAAAAAATGTGAAATTTCAAAGAAAAAGCGGCAATAACTCCTATGTGGGTTGTCAGATTTTCTTCAAAATTGCAGGACATGTAGATCTTACTATGCTGACCATTTTTGTTATATAAAGTTCACTTCTATCTTCTACCATTTTCAATATATAAGACTAAAAGTAAAGAAAAACTGAAATTGTTACGGAAAAGGGGCAATAACTCTGAGACGGGTAAACAGATATTCTTCAAAATTGCAGGGCAGGTAGATCTCATCATGCTGATCATTTTTACTTCCGTCAAAATTTTGATACCTGTAATGGTTTTTGAGTAATTTGCAAAAAACAGCAATTTACCCCTATGTTCTATTTTTATAACAGCAGCCATGTAATTTGGTCTACGGTCATAAAAATCACAAACTTGAAAGAGCATACCCTGGTGATGTTTCAGGCCAAGTTTGATTAGTATTGGCCCAGTAGTTTCAGAGGAGAAGATCTTTGAATAAAAGTTAACGGACGGACGAACGACGAATGCAGAGTGATGGCAAAAGCTCACATGGCCTTTGGCCAGGTGAGCTAAAGGTACCACTGCCTCTCATTTAAATTGTAACCCCTGTACAAGACAGAAAAATGCTAAGTAACTTATTCTGATGTCACTTAGGATTGTCAGATAACAAGTGCAGTCTGATGGTGAAGTTATTTTGTTGTTATAAATGTCAGAAAAAAGATAAAACACCATTGAAAATGCATGATTGAGAAATACAGTGAACTTTATTTAAGATGTCACCTTTGGGAAGGATTGAAACTGGCCTTTTAAGAAAGGTGGCCTATTAAATGAGGTATATTTTATATGAAATATACTATGAAGGGAACTTTAAAAAGCCACCTTTAAAAACAGTTGGATGCTTATTCAAGGTGGACGTTGCTGCTACGGCAAGTTTGACTGCATCAGGTATATTTTTGTAGTATTTCAAAGACTAAACAAGCCTTGTCAATATTAGAATCTTACCCTTACAGTTACTTTCACAATACTGGTCTGTCAATCAATTGTTGTTACATTTAATCAATAGGTAGATGTGTTTGCCTAAAATGTTTACAAAAGAGGTTTAAATCTTCCTCAATAGGTCATTGTTTTGATTTATAGATCCCCTTGCCTGAGAAGTGGTGTTCAATCAATCTGAACAAAATACTCACTATTATAAAGATATGTATTTAAATACATTGTTTCACTTCATGTACTCATTTGGCGTATTTAATAGTATATTTATGTGGTTTGTTTTTGCTTCTGTGTTTTTTGTTTTTTGTTTTTTTAATTTTGGTTTTGTTTTGTTTTGTTGGGGGGGATGGGGGTGGTATCTGAAAAAATATCTGAAATCTGGATTTATTTGAAATGATTTCCCATGTCAAATGCTTCATCAGTGAAATACATGTTGTCACAGTATAGCCCTATCAGTTCCATCATTTAAGGATGTTCGCTGGTTACATTTTGGAGTCTTGTCTTATTTTCTGACTCCTGATTTTATCCTTTCAAAAGCATTATAATATTTGCCCATGAACCTCCATATTTTGTTTGAATATTTTCTGTTAAACTTCCTTGGCAGCATTCTGAATCTTTATTTTTTCACATTTGTACATTTATGTTAAAAGAGGAGTTTAGTTTCCCGTTAAATTTTTAATCACTAATATCTCAATAATGAGATCATCAACATATCACTTTTTGGCATAAATTGCTTTTTTCACCTTTCCAACAAAAAAACAAAGAAAAAAAACAAACATTTATCTTAACTTTTTTGTTTCTAAATTAAGCAGCTAACATCCTTATCTAGAGAAATAACCTGTTTTGTTGAAATGGCTATTATTTGTCATTGTAGATAATTTGGTTGACACAACAAATTTTCTGTTGAGAATTTAAATGAAAAATGACTTTATAATGCGTTTTCAGTATTTAATTTGGGCTTAGATGGCACAAATTTCCACACATGGCACAATTATCTACCTATCTCTATATACTAATGTCAATAGTGAGTATTTTTGTTCAGGTTGATTGAACACCACTTCCCAGGCAAGGGAATTTAAATACCTGACCTATTAATCAAAACAATGACCTATTGAGGAACATTTAAACCTCTTTTGTAAACATTTTAGGCAAACACATCTACCTATTGATTAAATGTAACAACAATTGATTGACAGACCAGTATTGTGAAAGTAACTGTAA
>MJUU01062610.1:64520-78841 GCA_002080025.1 Modiolus philippinarum
GGCAATAACTCCTATGTGGGTTGTCAGATTTTCTTCAAAATTGCAGGACATGTAGATCTTACTATGCTGACCATTTTTGTTATGAAAACTTCACTTCTATCTTCTACCATTTTCAATATATAAGACTAAAAGTAACAAAAAACTGAAATTGTTACAGAAAAGGGTCAATAACTCCAAGACGGGTAAACAGATATTCTTCAAAATTGCAGGGCAGGTAGATCTCATCATGCTGATCATTTTTACTTATGTCAAAATTTTGATATCTGTAATGGTTTTTGAGTAATTTGCAAAAAACAGCAATTTACCCCTATGTTCTATTTTTAGTAACAGCAGCCATGTTGTTTTTGGTCTACAGTCATAAAAATCACAAACTTGAAAGAGCATACCCTGGTGATGATTCAGGCCAAGTTTGATTAGTATTGGCCCAGTAGTTTCAGAGGAGAAGATCTTTGAATAAAAGTTAACGGCGGACGCCGAGTGATGGCAAAGGCTCACATGGTCTTTGGCCAGGTGAGCTAAAAAGTACCACTGCCTCTCATTTAAATTGTAACCCCTGTACAAGACAGAAAAATGCTAAGTAACTTATTCTGATGTCACTTAGGATTGTCAGATAACAAGTGTAGTCTGATGGTGAAGTTATTTTGTTGTTATAAATGTCAGAAAAAAGATAAAACACCATTGAAAATGCATGATTGAGAAATACAGTGAACTTTATTTAAGATGTCACCTTTGGGAAGGATTGAAACTGGCCTTTTAAGAAAGGTAGCCTATTAAATGAGGTATATTTTATATGAAATATACTATGAAGGGAACTATAAAAGGCCACCTTTAAAATCAGTTGGATGCTTATTCAAGGTGCACGTGGCTGCTACGGCAAGTTTGACTGCATCAGGTATATTTTTGTAGTATTTCAAAGACTAAACAAGCCTTGTCAAATATTAGAATCTTACCCTTAAGTGTGTCAGATATGTAGTATCTATCCCAAAGGAAAAAGCCTGAAGGCTAAGATATCATGTCCATCTCAAGGCTTGCCAAGGAATGGACACAAGATATCTTAGTCTAAGGGTTCGAGATCAGCCATCTTCCCTTTTCACAAGGGTTTGATACTTTTTCTTGTCTTAATATTTTGATATAACTCGCAAAACCATGTTACTTTCACAAAGAAACCTTGCAAACGTTTACCTAAGCTGGGTGGTAATTTTGTTGTCAACAATTGGCGCCAATTTAAATCTCTGTTTAAATGGAATTGCATTACTCCCAGTTCAATATAAATCTACATGTATGGTTAAAATCTACATAATGATTCTATATACATATTAATAAATATCAGCCAACAAATAACACTGGAGAAATCGCACCAAAATTCAAAGTAATGGCAAACATCTTCAATTTTTGCACGAGCTTACACTTGATGTGAAAAACCCCAAACAAAGGGGTGAGATAAGCTGATCTCACCCACCTTAAATCAAGGGATTTCTCTTTCCCATAGGCAAGAAATCTTGATCTTGCATTTTCACCATTGTTTGGTTCTTTGGACATACAAAGTTTCATTCATATAATAGTAAGAATATCAGTAGACATAAAATATGTTTTCTTTTGGAGTAAACCCTTGATTAAAATTCAATATGATATAAATGAGAAATTTTGCTAAAAATTTTTTTTTTTCATTTGGTAACATTACTAGCAAATTCTGCTAAAAGTATCTAATCATAAGAGAATGTCAGAACATGGCAAGTCTCAAGTTGAAGACAAAAAAATCACAATTTGATTGATTTCTGTAACATGCTACTTTCATTTTTTTTTCAAACTTTAATACAACAGTAAATTGTAGAGTATGTTAATGAGGAACTACTGATATGTTAAAAGCAACTGACAGCAATCAGTTTACAAATTTGGAAAAGCTTTTCCTAATTTTTATTGATAAAATTTATAACTGATTAATATACAGGCTGTTTTACCTTACCTTTTCTGGTGTGTTTTCCCACCAAATTTCACTTCCTCTCTCAGCAGAGAAAAATGAGGTTCATGAGTGGCAAGGCCTAACATCATCTGTAAATCATTAAATAAAAGTAAAGATACATGTATGTTAAAAAAATATGTAATAATATAAGACAGTACCAAGGCCTTTTTCAGACAGTTCTGTTGCTATACTTAATTCAGAATAACTTATTCTGTCACAAGTTTTTTTTTTAGGATCCATCTCTAGCTTCCCGTTTCTATATTTGCTGACTACAGAGCAATATTGAAATAATCTGCACAAAAAAAGTTTTGTCCGTGTAAGGTTTTGGCAAAATACATGTACATGTACATTGAGCAGTAAGAAGTTAAGCTGACAATAGGTACACAAACAGAGGGACAACCTGATTCATTAGTACATGTATATCCTTCAAAATGTTATTTTGGTGGGCAAAAAAACATAAAATTGGACTTTGGAACATGAATTCCATAAACTTTACAACTTACCAAATCTGCATCTAACCCATATAAACAATGCCTTGTATTTTCATCATAGCCTGGCTGAGATCTTTCATGTCGGATAAAATCCATGATTTTATGTTCACCTTCTCCTGGAGTCTGTAAAACAATATTTAATTAAGGCAGATAAACACTGTTGCACTACACAATTTAAATGCACATTTGAAAACTGAAGAGTAAGATACAGGGTAGGTTTGATATTTGAGCCCAAAAAGTAATTTGACTGTTTTTCCTTTGTGATGTCATAATTGACTGACAAATTGGAATGTCATATTTCTTTCAATCATAAAGAAGCTACTTTTCCCATTTCATGGCTCAGTTTTCAGCAGTTCCCGCTCCAAACTGGACATCCTTTCCCATTTTTATGTGAACTTTTTTTGCCAAGATACTGTTTCCTGCTTGCTTATAAAGGCAAATATGACTTCCCACTCATACCCCATTGAGACCCCAATTTTGTTTTCATGGCTATCAAGTAGAACAAAAACATACCTCATGACCAGATAAGTATATCCTCACACCTTGCCACAATGGATCTGTTGATACTTTCTGAGCAACAAAATACTTCAAATGTTCATGAAGAGTGACCATAAATTCTGTACCTATAAAATGAAACAATACACGAATCAGAAATCCAGATCAGCATACATGTACAGTGGAACATGTGTATTCCAACAACTGATTTCCAAATTGACAAATCTGACACTATTTTTAGGGGTCCGAAAAAACAGCTTTAAAGTTTTCTTAACCTGAGTATTCCGACATACTAGTGTTCTCCCAAAGCCATTTCAGCATCGAGGCAACTACTCTTGACCATGATGCTTTCATCATTACCCCTATGGTATAATTTTTACCCCTATGCTATATTTTACTTGATGCCTTATTTCTTGCTCAGGTACACAAGCTGAAAATAATGATAAAGAAACAGTTTAAGCATAATGCTTCTGTATTTTATGTAAAAGTTCATTATAACTATCATTAATACATATTGTTAAAACTGACAGAAGTGTAAAGCCCATGCATCTCCTTGCATCAAGCGAAAAATTTACCCCTACTCTATTGAAAAATCCTGGGGAGAACACTGAATCCTGTGTTATCTGAAAATATTTTTTTAGTACCATACTGTCTTGGATAAGACAGGCATATCAGAGACACACACCTTTTGTTGTGCAGGCATATTATTTTTCTTGCATGCCACAAGTTAATATCAATAGTTCTTGTTAATAGATGGAGTGTGTTTTTCAGCTATAATGAGTGGGTAGCTATCTGGAGGACAGGCTTGTGTGGATAGTAAAACAGCTGTCTAGTACCCTTTTGTGAATTTAAAAGACTCTGTTTGAAACTAGAAACTAGAGTCATATGATTAAAATTTATCCTGCATAGATCAAAAGCATTTTCTGAAATTCCTGTGAATTGTAAAATGTGATATCATTTTGAAATATGTAAACCTGCCAACTATCCCTATTACTGGGGATTTTCCAAATCAGAGCATTGCATGTATATGCTACAATAATTTTTTACCTTGTTGTATAAAACAGTCTCTGGTTTATTGCATGATAAATTTGATAACTGCAATGTCATGAAAAGAAAACGCTAATAAAGGGCTACGCTGAGCGCAGCACGATACGTCCGCAGCATGTCCACCACTGAAATTTGAACAAATGTAAACTAAAATGAATGTGGACACAGTAATTTGCTGGACACAATATAGACATTGACACATTAATTAACTGGACACAAACTAGTGAAAATAACTATAGCTCAGACACTAAGCCTGTATCGCTCACCTGACAAAATGCTGAAGCAGGGTTTTCGATGTTCTGCATGGTGGCCATGTTTTTTACGTGAATTTCCCATAGGGCCAAAATAAACTATGTTCTGTGCTGGCGGCCATTTTTTTTATCGGATCAGAACGAAATGAGCAATCTTTGTTAAGGACCTTCATTCCTGTAAAGTTTGGTTGAATTTGCTTCAGCAGTTTCAGAGGAGAAGAAGAAAATGTGAATTTTCCCCATAGGGTCCAATGTTAAACCTAAGTTCTGTGCTGGCGGCCATGTTTTTTATTGGTTTGGAAGGACCTGAGCAATCTTTATAAAGGACCTTCCATACATCATTCCTGTAAAGTTTGGTTGAATTTGCCTTAGTGGTTTCAGAGGAGAAGATGAAAATGTGAATTTCCCATAGGGCCAATGTTAAACTATGTTCCGTACAGGCGGCCATGTTTTTTATCGGATCGGAACGAAATGAACAATCTTTGTTAAGGACCTTAAGTACATCATTCTTGAAAGTTTGGTGACATTTGCTTTAGTGGTTTCAGAGGAGAAGAAGAAAATATGAATTTTCCCATAGGGTCCAATGTTTAACCTAAGTTCCGTGCTGGCGGCCATGTTTTTTATCGGATCGGAACGAAATGAGCAGTCTTTTTAAAGGACCTTCCATACATCATTCCTGTAAAGTTTGGTTGAATTTGCTTCAGTGGTTTCAGAGGAGAAGATGAAAATGTGAATTTCCCATAAGGCCAATGTTAAACTATGTTCCGTGCTGTTGGCCATGTTTTTTATCGGATCGGAACGAAATGAGCAATCTTTGTAAAGGACCTTTAGTATATCATTCCTGTAAAGTTTGCTTGCATTTGCTTCAGTGGTTTCAGAGGAGAAGATGAAAATGTGAATTTCCCATAGGGCCAATGTTAAACTATCTTCCGTGCTGGCGGCCAATTTTTTTTATCGGATCAGAACGAAATGAGCAATCTTTGTTAAGGACCTTTAGTACATCATTCCTGTAAAGTTTGGTTGCATTTGCTTCAGTGGTTTCAGAGCAGAAGAAAATGTGAATTTTCCCATAGGGTCCAATGTTAAACCTAAGTTCCGCGCTGGCAGCCATGTTTTTTATTGGATTGGAACGAAATGAGCAATCTTTGTAAAGGACCTTCCATACATCATTCCTGTAAAGTTTGGTTGAATTTGCTTCAGTGGTTTCAGAGGAGAAGATGAATATGTGAAAAGTTAACGAACGGACGTAGGACGACAGACGCCAAGTGATAGCAATAGCTCACACTGACCCTTTGGGTCAGGTGAGCTAAAAATTAGCCCTTTTAATCCCTTATTTATAGAATATCGTAAGAGCTTAGCAAAATCTGTTGACAACCAACTAAAAGCTTACATCAAGAGAAATTTTAAAAAATTGGATTGAAATCCAATGAATATTTAATAAAGATTTCACATATCTTGAAATATTGCAATTTGGCGCCTTTGTCCCATTATAGCTTGGAAACTGTAAGAGCAACACAAAATCCATAGCTATACTATTGAAAGCTTACAATGAGAATAATTCAAAGAAAAAAATCCATCAAAATCTGATGAAAAATAAAGATTTCACATATTTCTGATAATTGCAATTTTGGCCCCTTAAACCCCTTATAGCTAGGAAACTGTAAGAGCTGTGCCAAATCTGTTGGCATACTACTGAAAGCTTGCAATGAGAGGAATCCAAAGAAAAAAATCCCATCAAAATCTGATGTAAAATAAGGATTTCACATATTTCTAAAAATTGCAATTTTGGCCCCTTTGACCCCTTATAGCTCAGACACAGTACGAAGTGTGCCAAATCTGTTGACATATTACTGAAAGCCTACAATGTGAGGAATCTAGAGAAAAAAAATCCCATTGAAATCAGATGAAAAATAAAAATTTTAGTAATCCGCATGTTTGCAATTTTGGTCCCGTTTGGGCCCTCATACATGTAGCTTGGAAAGGATACAAGTTATTCAAAATCTGATGGTGCATGGCTACAGTAGAGAAAGAGACGTACCATAACAAATCACTTGGAAAGACATAAATTTTAATCCTTTAGACATAAAATCACAGACATGCCATGACTGTGATAGACCAAAAAAGCCATAAAACAGAGTGGGGAGGATTAATTTTATTACCTATTTTACCTGTAATTTCTTTGAAGTTTACCTGCTTAATTAGATTTTTGCCTGTACAACAGGAAATGTTCCTACAAAACATGTATTTTATTGCCCCAATAAAAAAATTTCAAAGCAAAAATTAATCCCTATCACTTTCCAAGACATTCCCACTATCACAGTGATTAGTTATGGTACTGTAAGTCAATTTGTCATTAGGAATCCATTGCAAAAACCTACATCAAAATCGGACTAAAAATAAAAAAAATAAAATTTTTGAAATTTGCCCCTTTTTGGCCCATTTATCTCGTGAACAGTATATGCCATATGAAATCCTTTGGCAAAGTACAGATTGGAAATTTTCTAAGGAGTACACTGAAAGAAACGCCATCAAAATCTGATTAATACTAAACATTCTATAGTCAAATATTTGAAAAAACCCAATTTAACCCTTTTTGGCCCCTAATTCTGAAATGGGAGGGGCCACAAACAAAAGGAAAAAACGATCCTCAAGAATGTGCCAAGAAACATCATACTATAATTTGAAAACAATCTGTCCACTAGAACCAAAGTTATGCTGTCCCCAGACACGAAAATACCTAATTTAACCCCTTTTTGGTCCCTTTTTTGCCCATTTTTCTGAAACAGGCGAAGCTGAAAATGCGAAATTAATACCCAGGTTTAAGCATGTGCCAAGAAACATCATATTTAAATTTGAAAATGATCCGTATACTAGAACAAAAGTTATGCTGTCCAAAGACACAAAAATACCCAATTTAAACACTTTTTGGCCCCTTTTTCTAAAACGAGCAGGGCAAGGAACACGTAATTAAAACCTGTGCATAAGCATGTGCCAACAAACATCATACTAAAATTTTATAACAATCCATCCACTTGAACCAAAGTTAAGCTGTCCACAGATGCCGACACTTGTGCCATACCATTATACAACCGCAAAATTTTTGTGGTCGTATAAAAACACTACAAGAAAGTGGCTCTGAAGCCCCCTTTACAGGTTTAAACATTTGCAGTTGTCTGAGACAAGAAAAAAGTAACCAATGAGCATTTTTAAAAGTTATGAAAGGTATTTATGTAAATTCTAAAACCGAAGGACTAACTCCATTCATCGAGTTTTGTCCTTAGCTATAATTGTTATTACTGATTATTCAGATTTCGTTTGTTTTTAAGCATTTTAAACATTTTTTAATATTATGGATTTCCTTTGTTTGGGTTTTAGTGCTGCTGATGAGGAATAAATTTCCGAAATGGCCATACAGCTCATTAAAATTATTGCAGTTGGAGTTAACATATGTGTTACCATATCCTTTCGTAAAATAAATAATGGATAAGAGAAAATTTTAATGCATGTTTTGTTCACTACAAACCTGGTGTAATACAATTGGAGTCAAATCTTTTTTCCTTGGGTAAGATTTCTCCAGATTCTCTGGCTTTCCTTTCTACTTCTTCAGCTTCTCTAGCAGATCTGCAAATATTACACCAATCATTAATACTGAACTGGGCATAAATTGCACTACACAAAAGGCCTCAAATAAATAACATTAAAAAACTTCTCCAAACGAATCTGTAGTTGCGACCTATGTGTTTAAACAAGGAGGAAAATTTATCCACATATCCATGGATGTACTAAAGATACCATTAGGCCATACAAAATTAATTAATTGGTTCTCAGGCAATTTTTCATATAAAATGATGAGGGAGGGAGGTGATTTTTTTTTATCTTTTTATTTGCCAAAAAAATAGATGAGGCAGCTTTTTACATTGGACAAACCACCAAAAATGTAGTGAGGGAGGTGACTTTTTGTTTTTATTTTATTGAAATGGCAAAAATAGGGTCAATGAGGGGCTTTTCTTCAAGCCTCAAAGTAGATGAGAGAGGGCCTGTGAACCAATAAATTATTTTTTGGCCTTACTTACCTGAATTGCCTGCCTCTTTGTTGGTTCATTTTACCATTACTTACCTGAATCGCCTGCCTCTTTGTTTGTTCATTTTACCATTACTTACCTAAATCGCCTGCCTCTTTGTTGGTTCATTTTACCATTACTTACCTGAATCGCCTGCCTCTTTGTTTGTTCATTTTACCATTACTTACCTGAATCGCCTGCCTCTTTGTTTGTTCATTTTACCACTACTTACCTGAATCGCCTGCCTCTTTGTTGGTTCATTTTACCATTACTTACCTGAATCGCCTGCCTCTTTGTTTGTTCATTTTACCATTACTTACCTGAATCGCCTGCCTCTTTGTTGGTTCATTTTAGCTCTTGGAGCGACACCATCTACAGCCATGAAAAAGACTTTCTTTGGTTTTATAATACGATACAAAAACTGAAAATAAAGAATACTTTCATGGACAAAGGTACGGTAATATGATTTTTTTGTTTACATGTAACTGGATCAAAATATCACAGCATTTAATGAAATATTATGCTGCATTTAGACATACATATAATGTGCATCCTTTATGGTTTAAAAAAGTGTTTTCAATTAGCATTCAACATGTATTACATGTGAACGCAAAATTAAAGGTGCATTTTGAGTAAAATCAATAACCAATACGCATTAGCTTGATAAGTATTGATAGAAAATCAATTCATTTATGTGTAAACTTAGAAGTAAACATGCTACTTTTGCTGTTGTTTGTTTTATATATATATATGACGCTTCTTTTCATCCAAAAACTTTGCTTCATGTGATTTTGTTTTTCTAGGTATTTAGGCTTATCACAGCATACTGAACCATGGGAGACAAAACAACTAATACATCAGTTCAAGAAGTTTAAATAAGAAAATACAAAAGTTACTGTGGATTTAGTTTTTGCATATGTGCATTTTGACAACTTATGTCTCTTCAGTGCAGATCAAGTCAAAACATTTGGAAATCTATAAATGGAAATATATAGGATCTAAAAAGTAAGGACAAAGTCATCTAAGGACAGAGATATGGATGAGGGAGATACTCCTTAAGTTTTAACAAAATTTTGTTTCATTTAGATATTGCAAGTTTTAAAATAAAATCGTTTAATATTAAAAATGGTCTATTGTTAATGTTTTCATTTGTTCGATGAATACTTCAGCCTTCATTTCATTTTTTGTTGGCTTAAACAAGTTCACCCTTAATAGCTTTTGAAACAAGTTCACCCCAAATAGCTTTTGAAACAAGTTCCCCCTAAAAAGCTTTTGAAACAAGTTCACCCTAAATAGCTTTTGAAACAAGTTCACCCTAAATAGCTTTTGAAACAAGTTCACCCTATACTCTATAAATAGCTTTTGAAATAAGTTCACCCTATCCTCTATAAATAGCTTTTGAAACAAGTTCACCATAAACAGCTTTGAAACAAGTTCACCATAAACAGCTTTGAAACAAGTTCACCCTAAATAGCCTTTGAAACAAGTTCACCTTTGATCCTTTTTTCAAGTGCTCTTTTACAAACATAGACAAACTGAAAAGCTGCTTCCTATATTTACCTTTCATTTTGAGGTTAGGTGATATAAAAAATATTAATTCTTTTTTATTATTATTTTAAGAGAATGTAAAACATACCTCTATATAATGACAAATATCATCTAAAATCTTTTCCAAGGAAATACGGAAATGTGCATTCCCATCATCCGGATGTGAACATGTGTGTATAATACCATTCATGTCAAAATAAAGGTTGTCAAATGTTGGAATCTGAAAGTAAAGAAGTCACACTGTGAGAACAGAAAACTAATTAACCGTACTTTTGCTGATAATCAAAGATAACTGCAAGAGCAAAAGGAGAATATATCACAATTACATTTTGAGTAAATGTTACATATACATGTACTTTGTATATAAGCCCATTCAGAATGAAAAAGGGATGATACATGTAAGTAATATGAGGAATAAACTACATGTACCTTGAAAGTGATAATGATAGCAAGAGAAAGCGAATGGAATCTAGAATTTTTTTTATGTCCAGAAATGCTCAAAGCTAAATGTGAAAATAATGCAACTTTGTATTATTGTACATTAACTAGGTGAAATTGTTTGAGGAAAAATATATATTTTTGAATTTCATCAAAACTTATCATACCTTAATGCCCTAAGAACTTCTATGTGAAAATTACATGTACATGTACATGCATTGAGTACTTGAAAATCATAAAAAAAAATTTTGAGTTACAAAGACAGCCAAGAAAATGTACAATAAACTTTTTAACATTGTAAATTATAATATCATACTA
Source organism: Modiolus philippinarum (assembly GCA_002080025.1). NCBI lineage: Eukaryota > Metazoa > Mollusca > Bivalvia > Mytilida > Modiolidae > Modiolus > Modiolus philippinarum. The sequence goes on from MJUU01062610.1 coordinate 75,130, forward strand.
AGATCTTGCATTGGAGGTCTTTTTTCCATAATTTATATTCTATTCATTGTATTAACTTCAAAAGATTTTACCAGCTACCGGTATGTTTAAGAGTAGAAATTTAGGTATCACACCACCAAAACAATAAATCCTTCTGAGTTGCAAGTTCAAATAGCTTTAAAACCAATGGAGTATTGGTGTTCCTATGGTGTTGAGAAATGGCTCTTACATGTACATTTCATTACATTTACATGTAACTACAGTTTAAAAGCTGAACATCTTAGATACCCAGAGACATCTTTCTTTCTTATTCCTAGATGATTTAATAAATTTGTTTTGTTAAAAACAATGACGTGACCATTTCTTGGGTTGAAGGTGAAAGTGAAACTAGGATTTGACCTCTTGATTACTTTTTTTCCCTTTAATACGTGTTCATTAAATTTAAGCCGACTTCAAATATTTTAAGATGTGTTCACATAAATTGTTAATCATGTCATAATCTATAAAAAATTTAATTTGCTGTACATAAATTTCTTGTTCCTTATGTTGTGCATGTTGTGTAAAGTTGAGAAGTTCTGATTTTTTACTGAACTGTTACTTTGTAATCACAGTTGCACTCAAACATGAAAATCGTTCACTTATCAATCAATAAAACTTCCAGACCCCCATTTAAGATAGCCAAGGATTTGTATAGCGAGAAGGATTCGAATCTCGCGGTGATTTTCAATTAATTGCATTATAAGCTGGGCTGTATGCAAGATTACAAAATATTACCCACAATGCCTTGCACCCAAGCTAATCTTGTTCAATTTAATGGCGGAAAGTGTCATCGCTTCAGAAATAAACTAGCCTGTTTATGTGTTCAGAACGTTTATCCAACTATATTTTATACACATTAAGCGAAGAAAATATAGTTATGATACCAAGAGAAATAGTTTTCTGGATGGAATTATATGTGTTTCAACTTAGGTCAACATTTCCACCCTCGCAAACGTCACGGTATTGTCAGTCTTCATCGTATATTATTTATTTGAATCTCCTCCTTCAAAATCAACAATTATGTTATAAAACGTGTTTTTCGGTAATCAAACATGTATGATTTAGTTGCTGAAAAAGTAAAATGATCTAATTTTTCTTGCTTTGTGACAAATTTGACTTGTTTTGTTCAAGTGTGACCATTTCAAAATTACGAGAGGTTACAGCTTGGTACAACGATAAATTATTTTCCATAAGAGCCAAGATTGGGATATAAAAAGGTATAAAACACACTTCTTTCACTTATTATGGTTTTGTCAGTTTGTTGAAGAAATGTTAGGTTTGTTGAATAGTTATATCTGGCTTTTATTTGTTTCAAAATATCACGATCTGAAATGCATGCCGAAAAGGATGGGACTTGATTTTACATAAAGTTACATGAATTGGCAGTCTATATCTGGCTCTGATAAGGAAATCGACAAACGTACATATGAAATGTATCATATCGTGTTTAGAAAGAGAAAATAAAAGTTGGTTAAAGCAATATTTAATGTGTTTGATAGGTTTGAAGCCAGTATAGCACTTTGTGGTGGCGAGTGAAACAAAATCTCGCTACGGTGGATCTTACGGGACAATACGAGATGCGAATCCTTCTCACTATACAAATCCTTGAGAAAGCTAAAACTGATTTAACTATTTTATAATTCCCTTTTTGTTGTCTTTTGATTTGAACTGACAAAATTATGGAAACAGATGTTAAACTTTTGTATATATACAAAATCACAAATATATTTTTGGAGAATGAGGCAACAAGTTTTGTCATCTAAGCATTATTTTAATTGAGTTAAAATGCCTCTGTTGGAATTGTGGCATTCATTTTTAATTGTTTTGTCTTTGTCAAATTCCAAAACTGCCTTCCCCCTTTTTTCTGTCTTTTTACTTTGCCAATGTACATGTATTATGTAGTAGCCCCATCAGTGATCTAGTTAGCATCGTCACTTTTGCCATTGACAAATCTTTCTTGGAAGAGGCGAATTATTTCAATCTGCAATTCCTCACACTTCAAAATATTAAAGTATATTAGTACATGTATAATGTTCATAATCTTTGTCACTGTAATCTAATTGTCCAAACTGACACTTTAGTTACACCTGTAATGCTAATTAAGGGATCAGTTCAGTGTAAACAAACGCTGTCGGTAATTTGTTTAACTGTGTTCCCGGACCTGTTACCACTAATTAGCGGCCAATCAGAGATAACCTGCTTACCTGTATGGCAATTATCTGTCAGTTGTTTAAAACTGTTAATTTTTTAACATTGAAATATTACTTTCATCGAAATTCAGAACAATGATTTGCAAATTAAAGTATAAGCAAATTACAGGAAATTAAACATCATAAAAATTATAGTACACATTGGCCTGTAGAATCTGATGATTTCAAGATGCTTCGGCCCTAAATCACTTTGGCCATGTGTAATTTTGGACTTGGATGTTTCGGCCCTGTCATAATTATGCGCAGAAAGTGCTGCATTTCCGTATAAATCTTGACCAGGTTAACCATTTGAAAGCAGGATTTACTCCTGACTTTATTAAGACAAATGTAGATCGTATTGCAAGGCACTACCAAGTCCCCTACCAGTAGAACAAGGCTTTATTACACTAGCAAAAATGGTAAAATATGTTTTCTTAGTCCAAGGCCCATAACTCCTTCAAAAAATCAAGGACCGAAACCAATCTTATACTTGATCTGTAACTCATTAAGGTAGACTCACACACAAAATATCAGATCAATACCTGCAACGGTTCTGAAAAGAAGTGTGAAAAACTGACATTTTAAAAAAAAATTCCAAGTCTGAGGCCCATAACTCATTAAGGTAGACTCACACACAAAATATCAGATCAATACCTGCAATGGTTCTGAAAAGAAGTGTGAAAAACTGACATTTTAAAAAAAAAATCCAAGTCTGAGGCCCATAACTCTGTCAAAAAACAGTGGACTGGAACCAAATTTAAAATTGATCTGTAACTCATCAAGGTAGCTATCACCAGTAGGGGACTAAAAATATTGTAAAAATCATAATAAGAGTACAGTTAGCTCAACACAAACCAATTTTAGTGTAACACGGTTAATTTCAGATAAATCTCCAAAATTCCTCCCAAACTCTAATCTCAACACCTTGAGTTTTATTGTTGTTGTGGGAGATAAAACTTATGTACGTTATATTGTAATTACCTGTCCGATTGTCAAAATTCAATGATTGACAAGTTTCAAGTCAATATTTGTTAAGGTTGTAAAAATTTCAACATCCTTGCTGTTAATGACAAATTATACATTCTATTAAGTTATATACAGGAGTTTGTCTTTTATTGAAGTGTGGAGTTGGTAAAGCAATTCCCCGTAGTAGAGATGTATGCTCTATTTTTCTTAGATATGGTGTACTTGTACATGTGATAATATCTCATGTGTATACCTTGTTCAATTACTGTTATCTAAATCTATTAACATTCTAAAACTGAAGGATTAAGTCCTACCGTCGTAGTTTTGTCCTTAGCTATATTTGATATTACTGATTATTCGGATTTCTTTTGGTCTTATGCATTTTAAAATTTTTTGAAATTATGGATTTCCTTAGCTTGGGTTCTATTGCTGCTGATGAGGAATAAATTTCCGAAATGGTCATACATCTCATTAAAATTATTGCAGTTGGAGTTAACATATGTGTTATGGTCTCATGTTCATTTACTCCATATCCTTTT
>MJUU01062610.1:79584-90179 GCA_002080025.1 Modiolus philippinarum
ACAATGGATAAAAACATTTCACAGAAACAAAATGTGTTTAAAACTTTAAACCTTTAACAAAATTTATCAAAGATTTAGCATGAGACCTTCTAAAGGACATTCTTCGTAATTGTTTATTCCTTTCATATGTAAATTTTTTAAAGATTTTCTGAAAATCCCGTTTTAAGTGAATCAAGCATCACCAACAGGCAAAAGTCTAAAAATAGAATCTGTGACAAAATACATTTACAGATTTACATAATTTTTATGAACGAAATACATCTTTTTTATGTTTTCTTTATTTTATAAACTCTTTCTTTCGTAAAAACATGCAGAAATTTTATTTACCATAACATGTGGATCTATTGTCAGTAGAATCTACCAGGATTTTCATGCCAATTTTTTTCAAGTTATTTAAAAAAAATTATAATTTACTTTTAATTACTACCTTTAGCAGTTTAGAAAAAATATAATTTTCATTAAAACTTAATTGATAAATTTCAATGACTTGCTAATTATCGCCTGTGATTATCGGCAAAAGATCAAAGGAACACAGGTAATAAATTTGTTAGGAGGATTTTCATTTCCAGGGCAATAAATGACATGCTAATCCATGTGATTACTCCAAGAAAACATCAAGTATTTTTCTGTCAAAATTTGTGTTTAGCAGTGTCCCATCAGGAAAATACTCGGTGTTGAGAGAGAGAATCAGTTAGCGTTGAGCTAACTGTAGTTACATTTGTACAATGTATATTAAGATTTTATCAAATGCTGCGGAAGTTTGTCTTAATTGGGGGTCAGATATATATTTTTGTACTAACTTGATGGCTGTCATTGCCTTTCAACAATATACTCAAGTATAATTTGGAGCCAACAACCTCATTTGTTATTTTGTTTTCCAACTAACAAACAACTTAATCATTATAAAAACAGCATTAATGCGTTTTAATTTTTTAAACAACATCATATTATCCGATTACAATACCAGAAAACTGTATAATAAAATAAGACACATATGTAAAATGTTTTCATTGAATTAACCTATCACTGAACAGGTCTTGCCGAAGCATCCAAGTCTGAAACGACCAGTCCAAAATCACCATGACCACACAATGTCTGAAACGACCACGGACCAGTCCAAAATCACCATGACCACACAATGTCTGAAACGACATGCTTCTGAATTTGATGCATAAAAATGACTAATGGTCTCAAAATCCTAGCTAAAACCCTGAGCTCTACTCAAATTTTCAGTTTATGCATGCTCGTTTCTTCTTCGTTTTCCAATACTGTCACCATTCAACACCCGACAGGTGTGCACATATGGTTAAAACTGAATTGTTCACATGAATTTTTCATGAATCATGTAACAAATATGAAAAAAATGTATTTCAAATTTAATTTCAGTTTACATTAATGTCTTGTTCAAATTTTGTTACACTTTCGTTATCTTGTGTAACAGTTGTGAAATTTTGTTTATTCACAGAACTGTTCCTTTTTTCCACAATACCTGCAATTCCTTTACAGTCTCACTTAAACATGGATATCGTTCACTTATCCATCGATAAAACTTTGGGACCCCCATTTTTTAACGGTTGAAAGTGATCAAATTATTTGATAAATTTCTTCTTTGCTGTCTTTCAATTTCAACTGACTGACAAAAACCGGAACCGGATATGTAATATTTGTGACTAAATTAAGAAATCTTCAGGGTAAATATTTCCGGAAAACAAATATTGAAGATTGAGTGCATCATTATCGTCTGCCCTTCTTACAACTCGATGTACATCGGCAATCAAATAAAAAATCAAGAGGAGTTTCTTTACAGACTGACAATCTTTATTTTTCCCAAATCCGTGGTATCAGAAACTATTTTTATGACTGACAATAGTGTTTGTTTCCCTTTTAACAGTAAACACAAAGTCAAAATTTAACACAGAACAAAAGACACCTAATGGGCTCAAACACAGTAAACAATTGATTTATTTCACAAAAAAAAACATTAAGCAACCAGCCCAAACTGCTTATTTTATAAAACGAATAAAAAGGTCTCCCCTGACAAAAAGCGGTTTTTATAGGCCCTTGGATTCACTTTTCTTTGCATTTTTCCAAATGTAATTACCGATAGTCTTTATTTTTAACATTGAGATATTAGATAAAAAAAATAGTGTGCTGAAATAAACCCTACTTTGACTTTCAGTCAATTTTCAAAAATTGGGTTGATGAAACTGTTTGTTCTAATGGCAACAACTTTTAAAACTCATTAATAGGTCATTTTTCTTTATCATAAAATACCATTTGACCACCCATGTTTTAGAAAACTTCCGTTTTTAATTGGCTTCTTTATGTACTAGTATGAGCTTATTAGTCTATTTAATTAAATAATTAATTTAAGTAAATTAATTTTTAGTTTATACAAGCAGATTCATGCAACTTGTTTGTTTAAATAATTAAATTTATATTTGGGGCCGGAACTACTTTCAAATTGGGGCCGGATCTACTTGAGGCTGGAACTACTGGGTGACGGAACGACTGGGGACGGAACCACTTGGGGACGGAACGACTGGAAAACTTTTGTTAATAGCAGAGACATTTAATTACTTGATTTTTATATGTCTGTGTTGCTACGTAAATTAAGAAGAACAAAAATTTAACAAAATTTACAATTCATGGAAATGAAGTTTGTTAATAAATATAATTGTGTATTTTTTTTTCATATTGACTAATTATAGACATTCGGTAAATCAATAAAAGTGACAACAAAAGTCCGAATCGATCAAAGGGAGAGACCAGTAAGGAAAATCCGTATAACATTCGACTGAATCAGGGGAACACAATCCGACAACGAACATTTTTGGCAAGCCGTCATATTCCCGACTTGGAACGGGCATTTGTTAATTTGCAAATTAAGGCTTACCTCGAATTGTGTTTAAGTACTGAGTGAGAACGTTCTGAAGATTCAACAAAAAGTTAATTTCAACGAATCTTGACAATCCCGAATTCTAGCAAAGTTCTTCGTATAAGACGGACATTCATTTTTTAATGTTTTTTAAACATAATTATACTTTTATAGGGGTGATAATACTATTACCGAGCAGAATGGTTAAGGTGTCTGCAGGGTATTATTTTCCTACGATAGAATTTAGTGAAATTTTATTTGTAAAAACATAATTGTATTACTGTTAAAAATATAAAATAAAATTTGGGGGTCACCGTGCATTTAAGCGCAAAAACTGAAATTGAATATTTTTAAGGATTTTACATAGAAATGATAGAAAGAATTATTATATGAGAGGATAGCTTTAAAAATCTATTATAGATTTTGTGCATACTTTGCATGTGTTTCAAGATCATTATGTAGTTTAAATATTGAAAATAAAAATTATAGGTTACCGTTGAAATAAGAGAGATAAATTGCAAAATGTTAATTTCTGTAATGATATCTATATGAAATTCGTTTATCAAATTATCTCCCTTGAGTAATTTCTGTGTTCTGTAAATCCAGCAACAGATGGAAAGCACATGTGTTTTAGTTTACCTTTTTGTAATGAAAATGTTGTAAAAGTGATAAAGAATAAAAAATTTAAATACCCTGGAATTTTCTTTACGTTTTAGATAATCAATTTCTTAATGAATGAAACCTAAATGAACAAGTTTTAAGCAAAAATGGCGGAATAATACTACTGAGAAAAATCCCGAAGAAGAAAATAGACAGAGCAACTGGAAAACCAGCGGAAGAATTGTCAACCGCAATGGTCCTTACTTGTAGACATTTTTTTTTCTCTCTCTTTCTTTTTTGTTGTTGTTTTGTTTAAATCTATGAAAACAAACAATTACTAGTAGTACCCTTACAACAGCCCCTTTCTCTTTCTATTTTTATTTTTTTTTATTGGTAATTTTTGTATTCTTTCTCTATTGATTATTTCAAAACTGTTTGTTCAAGTTTTCATTTGGTAATAAATCTAATTTATTGATATAACTTATTTTAATTGATAAGCTGTTAATGTTTGTTAATTTGGTGTTAAAAAAATAATTTAACAGAAAATATTAATTGCCCTAATTGCTTGTCAGTCTTCACATAATTTTTTCTCATCTTTTAACTCTAATACTATCATATTATCTGAATTAGATTAATAATATGTATACGTTAATTATTGATTTATCTAATGCATATCTTGTTGACTGATTCATATTATCTTATACATTGTATATGTCTGTTTGCTTATCTTGTTTTAGGAGAGGACTAGTATAGGCTTTGCCTGTTGTCCAATCCTTTTGATTTACTCAATAAAATATTTGAAATTGAAAAAAAATTTCAAGAGAAGTAGTAGGTTTAAATTGCTTTATGGCACTTCCATTGCGTACTAGTGTCCGGTGGTAATCGCGAGGTCGTATACAATTAAAAGAAATATTCATCCAAGTATTAAGTAAAAATGTATCTTGAATCACAGTTCGGACCAAACTTCAAATTTTTCGAAATGGGAAATGCTTCGCACTGTTTCAACATTTTGTATTCCTTGTTTATGAATATATATCTTTTTATGAAGAGGCGAAAACACCGATTGTCTATTTGTGAATGTGTGGTGTAATAATAACAGTTTAAAAGTAAATCTCAGAATCCCGAATTCTAGCAAAGTTCTTCGTATAAGACGGACATTCATTTTTTAATGTTTTTTAAACATAAATATACTTTTATAGGGGTGATAATACTATTACCAAGCAGAATGGTTAAGGTGTCTGCAGGGTATTATTTTCCTACGATAGAATTTAGTGAAATTTTATTTGTAAAAACATAATTGTATTACTGTTAAAAATATAAAATAAAATTTGGGGGTCACCGTGCATTTAAGCGCAAAAACTGAAATTGAATATTTTTAAGGATTTTACATAGAAATGATAGAAAGAATTATTATATGAGAGGATAGCTTTAAAAATCTATTATAGATTTTGTGCATACTTTGCATGTGTTTCAAGATCATTATGTAGTTTAAATATTGAAAATAAAAATTATAGGTTACCGTTGAAATAAGAGAGATAAATTGCAAAATGTTAATTTCTGTAATGATATCTATATGAAATTCGTTTATCAAATTATCTCCCTTGAGTAATTTCTGTGTTCTGTAAATCCAGCAACAGATGGAAAGCACATGTGTTTTAGTTTACCTTTTTGTAATGAAAATGTTGTAAAAGTGATAAAGAATAAAAAATTTAAATACCTTGGAACTTTCTTTACGTTTTAGATAATCAATTTCTTAATGAATGAAACCTAAATGAACAAGTTTTAAGCAAAAATGGCGGAATAATACCACTGAAGAAGAAAATAGACAGAGCAAATGGAAAACCAGCGGAAGAATTGTCAACCGCATTGGTCCTTACTTGTAGACATTTTTTTCTCTCTCTTTTTTTGTTGTTGTTTTGTTTAAATCTATGAAAACAAACAATTACTAGTAGTACCCTTTTTGTTGAATCTTCAGAACGTTCTCACTCAGTACTTAAACACAATTCGAGGTAAGCCTTAATTTGCAAATTAACAAATGCCCGTTCCAAGTCGGGAATATGACGGCTTGCCAAAAATGTTCTGTGTCGGATTGTGTTCCCCTGATTCAGTCGAATGTTATACGGATTTTCCTTACTGGTCTCTTCCTTTGATCGATTCGGACTTTTGTTGTCACTTTTATTGATTTACCGAATGTCTATAATTAGTCATATAAAATATAATTAGACATATAAAACTCACGTAATTAAATGTCTCTGCTATTAACAAAAGTTTTCCAGTCGTTCCGTCCCCAAGTAGTTCCGTCCCCAGTCGTTCCGTCACCCAGTAGTTCCAGCCTCAAGTAGATCCGGCCCCAATTTGAAAGTAGTTCCGGCCCCAAATATAAATGGTTTTACAACTGATTGGTTTAGTGTAAATACTGGTTTAAAACAAGGTTGTGTTTTATCAACTATGATGTTTAATATTTTTATTAATAATCTAATAGATGATATTAAATCGTTAAATATTGGCATCGATATTGATGGTGAAAAAGTAGCCATCTTATTACATGCAGATGATGTAGTGTTAATGGCAGAAAATACTGAAGATATGCAGAGATTACTTGATGTTTTAGGTGTGTGGTGTAATAATAACAGTTTAAAAGTAAATCTCAGTAAATCAAAAGTTATACATTTTAGAAATCCTTCTGTGGAGAGATCAAATTTTCAATTTACCTTAAATGGTGAAGTTTTTGATTATGTTTCTAGTTACCAGTATTTAGGTTTAGTACTAAATGAGTTTTTAGATTATCAATTTATGGCTAAAGCTGTAGCCAGATCAGCAAGTAGAGCTTTAGGCTTACTTATTGTAAAATCAAAGACACATGGTGGTTTCCAGCATAATATTTTTACTAAATTATTTGATACTTTAGTTTGGTCTGTTATAGATTATGGCTCAGCAATTTGGGGCACAAAAGAGTACTCCTGCATTTCAGCAGTTCAGAACCGAGCCATGAGATTTTTCATGGGAGAAGGAAAATATACTCCAAATGATGCAGTAGCTGGCGACATGGGTTGGAAACCCCCATGTGTCAGACAGTGGACTAATGTTTTTAGACATTGGTCAAGGTGTACAAAAATGGAAAGTAATAGAATAAATTATAAGGTGTTTAAATGGTCAATTAGAAAGGGTAGTAATAAGATTAAAAATTGGAGTTATCAAGTAATGGAGATGTTGAAATGTTATAACATGGAAAGGTTTTGTAATATTAACCAGTATATACTTGATAAAAGTACAATTTACCATTTAGAACAGGAAATGTTTAATAAATATAAATCAGATTGGTGTGAAAGAATGGCTACATATGGCCAAGGTAGTAAATTGAGAACATATAAATTGTTTAAATTCTCATACTGTACTGAACCGTATTTGTTACAAAATATACCTATTCGTCATCGTAGTGCCTTTGCAATATTTAGATGTGGTGTAGCGCCATTAAAAATTGAAACTGGTCGGTATGAAAGGTTAGAATTAAATGAAAGATTATGCATAAATTGTAATGATGTAGAAGATGAGAAACATGTATTGTTAACATGCCCATTGTATGAGGATCTTAGACAGTCACTGTTTATAGATATTACGAGATGTAATAATGATTTTTCAACTCTTTCAAATGATGAAAAATTTTCATTTTTATTCATTAATCATGAAATATGTAATTCTGTTGCCAAAACCTGCAATAATATTTTAATGAGGAGAAACGGTATTTTATATTCTAAGAATTTAAGATGACGAATGTTCATTTTTTTATATTTTAAGCATATAGTATGCTGATGAAAGTTTTAATACACATATTGTATATAACCATATACTGTATATAGGTTTTTACACAGTCTCTCATAATTCTTTTAAGAATGGCACATACATGATAGTTTTTAAGTGTATATTCAACATATTTTATTATATGTATTATGTATTTTAGCTGTATATGATTGTATGTGGTGAGACTTTAATAAAATATTGAATCTGAATCTATAAATTTAATTATTTAAACAAACAAGTTGCATGAATCTGCTTGTATATACTAAAAATTAATTTACTTAAATTAATTATTTAATTAAATAGACTAATAAGCTCATACTAGTACATAAAGAAGCCAATTAAAAACGGAAGTTTTCTAAAACATGGGTGGTCAAATGGTATTTTATGATAAAGAAAAATGACTTATTAATGAGTTTATTAAAACTTTAATTACTTTGATGTTTCTCTTGATTGGAAAATTTCTTTGAAGATGAAGTTGATTTGTTTTCAAAACAACGATTATCACCTAAAAGGCAGAGCTTAGAAAAACAACTCACATGTCATGGTATACGCTTATAATCTCACCAGAACAAACTAAAACATTGGAATGTAAATTTCCATAAAATCTGCTTGCTATTTTTCTATATTTGGCATCACTATTAATATAAAATATTTTTGCTATTTCAGTGTTTAACTTTACAGGGAAAGGAAATTTACCCTTTCAAATTACCTCGTTTTCAACTAAAGGTTTAATTTAACAAACAAACATATATATATTCGTCATGGTTGTGGCATTATGATAATAAACTTTGGTAATCCAAAACATATAAATTCTTCTAAACAACATAAAAGTAACCGTTCAGCATGCATATCGTGTATATACTTTCAATTATATAGGGAATTGGGATGGGTTTCACTTAAGGAGCGTCGAAGGATAAATAAATTAATTTTACTACACAAGATATTTAATGGCCAAACGCCTGAATATCTCTTAGATGAAGTTATTTCATTTGTAAATACAAATGAAAATTATAATCTAAGAAATGTTCGCACATTTGAGCCACCAATTTGTCGTACAAACTCTTATAAAAATAGTTTCTTTCCAAGTGTAATTAGTGAATGGAATAAGTTAGACATGTCAACACAGAATATACAAAGTAGAGAGATGTTCATCAGACAAATTAGCCAAGCTAAGATAGTTCCCCCTATTTTTTACTCCCTTGGACCTAGAAAAATTAATATAATTGTTTGTCAACTACGTTATAATGCAAGTGATCTAAACCACCATAGATTTCTGCTATACTTGTCAGACAATTCACGGTGCGGCTGTGGGGATGATGTGGAGGACAACTTCCACTTTATTTATGTTTGCCCTAATTTCATTCGCCAGAGATATGAGTTGTTCACTCAGCTGCGGAGATATGCCAATATAATAAATGTAGATGTCTTGTTTCATATGATGAAAATTTGGAAATTTTTTCTGCAATTCAAAAATACATTGAAGATTCTGGGCGGTTTTAACCATTATATTATACAGATAATGTTATTTGGACAAATACCACAAACCTTAAAATAAATCTTAATATAACTTATTTATTTTCATGAACATCAATACTATTTATTAATTGATCATTATATTAATTAACTATTATGTATAGGACAAACCATAAGTAACAAAATAATAATAACATTATTACTAATATTATTTATTTTGTATTATTATTATTTATGTAAATTAATCTTCTTTTCAATATAATTGATATTTACGCAAGGGTGTCCTCTTGTTATATTAGGAGTGCACTTAAATAGGCCTAGCCTGATGTGCAATCCCTTTGAACCTTGTTTGTATATTTTAATATATAATTATGTTCAATAAAATATTTTGAATTGAATTGAATTGAATGAATGAATGAATGAATGAATGAATGAATGAAGAATGAATGAATGAATGAATGAATGAATGTCTTTATTTCTCATAAACTGTATACAAAGTTACAGAGAATATAATATAACATAAATACATTTAAATTTAAAGCACATGTGTAATACAGAAAGAAACAAAATACAGTATAATTTAACCTGGAGGATTGACTTTCATATTTATAATTTTAATAAACTTACAAAGTTTCTCTAAAATGCCTGTGTTTGATGAAGTAAATAAACGATTAAATTTAAAAGTATTGGGATATTTTTGACAATACTGTGGAAGAAACTTTTTTCTTTCTACTACAAAAAATTTACAACGCATAATATAGTGATATTCGTCACCGATGTCAGTTAAGTCGCAAAGATGACAAAGTCTGTCCTCTCTGGACACACCCTGCCATCTTCCCGTCTCAACCGGCAATCGGTGACTTCCACATCTAAATTTACATAATGTTAACATATGATTATTTGATAATTTATCAAAGTATTCTTCAAATTTAACGTCATCTTTATAGATTCTATAACATAAACACTTTGGTGATTCAAAAATTTGAGAAATGCATATCTGTTTAAATTGAACCTTCAACTTTTCCTCTATACACTTCGAGACCCATTTATCACATAACTGTAGATTCCAAATATTGGACATTCCGCAACTATCTAAGATATTTTTTATATAAAGAAGCCAATCATTCCCAAAACCATAATTATTGAAATTTATCAATAATAAATTATAGAGTAAATAAGATATCTTACTATCTTTCCCGTTTAAAATTCTTCCCCAAAAATTAATCATACGAATTTTAGCATAAAGTGATAATGGGTATCTCCCAAGTTCAGCATATATAATAAAATCTGGTGTCGTTTGCTTTAAGTGTAATAATAGTTTGCAAAATTTTAAATGAACCCGTTCCAGTAAATCTAATTTCTCGAACCCCCAAATTTCAGATCCATAAAGTAAAATAGGGACAACAGCTTTGTCAAAGAGATCAATCTGACAACCAACAGATAAATTGTGCATTCTCCCTTTTTTCAAAATAGCATACATTTCTTTTGTACCCTTTTCTTGTAAATATTTACGTGTTTTAAGAAAAGACCCACTTCGTGCAAAAAATACACCAAGATATTTATACTCTGTGACTATTTCTATTTCATTTTCACCAATAAAAAATTTCAGATTTTTGGAAATTCTACCTTTTGAAAATATAAGTATTTTCGTTTTATCGATATTTACTTGTAGTTTCAAGTCATTACAATACCTAAAAAAATTATCTAACATAACTTGAAGTTCAGCACTACTGTCTGCTAACAATACTGTGTCATCAGCATAAAGAAATAAGAGTATTTTAAGATAAACAGTGAGCTAATTTTCTAAATCTGAGCTAATTGAGTTTAGACCTTGGACGTTTGCGTT
>MJUU01062611.1:0-35267 GCA_002080025.1 Modiolus philippinarum
CTGGCTTTAAAAATTTAAAACAAATGATAAGAAAACTTCATGCTTTATCTTATTGATCCATATTATTTTTGTGATTGATTATTTTTATGAAAATACATGAACTACCGTACTGTAACACCAATGAAAATGTTTGATTAACTTAGATATTATAATATACTTTCTATTATTAATTGGGATAAATTTTATTTTATTAAATATTGAAAACTGATGCCTTCTTGATTTCTTGCTTAACTATATTTTGGTGATTCCTTGCAATATATTCAGCCTTCATTATCTAACTTTGAGATTCTTTAAAGAGGAGGTCTTTTTTTTCAGAAATATCATGGCAATTGAAGCACTACTATTTCACTCTGATGTTAGAGATGTATGACTTTCATTTTTCATTATCTCTTGTTTTCTATTTTTCACACATCAATTTTGTTTTGGGTTCATATCCAACATACNGCCAATCTATCAATAAAAGAATTTCAGATTGGACCAGTGTTCTCATATCATGTATATACTGGCAATTAGCTAACTTCAGCTGCTCAACAATTTACAAATGTTATGTGACTGACCAAAATGGACAATGGATGTTTTCATACATTAAATCATCCACAATTATGCAGTTTTGGATTTCTGTCAACCAATGAAGAAGATGAGAGCACATCGGAATATTCCTGATATAATACCCAATGTATATAGGAATAACACAGGATATTGGGTACTAAGACTGGTATCATCAATGGAGAGAAGCATTGAACAGTTGCTGTACAGGAAACTTGGTACTAGCTTAGTTAGTACTAAGTTCCCTTTACGATTAAAATTCATTGATTTTCTCCATTGGCGGTACCAGTCCAAGTACCAATATCTGGTGTTGTTCCCATATGTTGACACCCATCGATTTGAAAATACTCACATTTCCAGTTGCCATTTGATTTGTAGTTTACTGCAGTTTACACAAGTTAAATACTGATAAATTAAGGTTTAAACCAATGTATATTACAAGTTTATAAGAATTTACTGCTCATTAAACTTAATTATTCTACTAGTTTAAACAGATTTAATGGTAAGAATTAGTCAATTAAAATTTTAATTTATTCAGATTTAATATTTATTAAATCAAAAATAAATTTCTAGTTTATATAAATTTAATATATAATAAATCAAAAATAAATTTCTAGTTTAAACAAATTTAAAATATCTTAAATCAGAAATTAAATTTGTAGTTTATACAAGTTTAATATGTATTAAACCTGAAGTTTAAACAAATTTAAACTTGACATTAAATGGGGTGTAAATTTGGGAATTTAATTGTAAAATTAAACCTAATGTAATCTTAAAGTAAATGAGAAGTTTTCAAGAGAAATAAACTTGTATTATATTTCTAAATTTGAAATTTAATGTTCATATAAGATGCATTTAATTTTCCAATAAATGTATCATTTCGTGCAGTGCAAGATATTCCACATTTTTAAAATTGGCGGGAAAAACTCTCCTTGACTTTTACCTTAGTATAACATGGAAACGTTCTGATTTCTCTCACATAGAAATGAAATCTACAATCTAGTGAAATTTTGCTTACTGACTTTAAATGATCTACTCAATGGTGAATAAAAGGATATGGAGTAAATGCACACGAGACAAAGTCTCTACAAATACATGGTAAAAAACAAGCAAAGGAACAACGCTTTTAATGTTGTTCTTCATCTTGAAGTCACCATGAGGCCTCATAGTACGTTCAAGACGTTCCCTAGCACCGGTTTAAGCGGAATTCTTTGCTAATTGTCGAGCAACGCCACATCCATGTCTTTCTTGGTCATGGGTGCGGGATTGTCAACAAACATCAATTAAACTGGCAGAGTGCTCTTACAATCACTGTCATCCTTTGCCCGACAGAAGCACTAGTGTCTTAAGCTAATGGACAACTACAACATATAGACAAACACAGGGCACTCATCAAGTCGAATGGAAGAAACTTAGCGTTATAAAATAGACTTTTTCGACTAGAAAATTGGGTGTAATTGTGCAAAATATATTACACACTAATAATGGGTAAAATCCGAGAAATCCGAATGACATTTAGGAACTTCAAAAACCTCACCTTACTACATCCTTAAGTGAAGTAACTAGTACAAAATAAATGAGGGTGATAACAATCTTGCAGATCAGAGCTGAAATTCAAGCAAAGCAGGTACAAAACCGCGGGAAAAATTGTCATCCAATATTGTACTGACTTGGTATAGGCATTTCAAGAGAAATGGTTGATTAACTCGGTTTTATGAAGCACCAAATGTCCCCTTCTATTGCGACAGTGTCCGGTAGCAACTCAACAGCAATTTCTGTTCGAAGTTCGAAGACTAAAAAGAAATGATAATCCCAGTACTGAGTAAAAAATGAATCTTGAGACGCAATCGGAAGAAACTTTTTTCCATAAGGGACTGATATACATGTATATTTGAAATTAACAATGAAAGGATATGGAGTAAACGCAAATGAGACAAAGTCTCTACAAATACATGGTAAAACCAAGCAAATAAACAACGCTTTTATTGTTGTTCTTCATCTTGAAGTCACCATGGGACCTTCAACAATGAGCAATACTCATACCTCATACCAAGTTCAAGACGACCCTAGCATCGCTTTGAGCGGAATTCATTGCTAATTGCTGAGCAACGCTACATCCATGTCTTTTTTTTCCTTTTGATCCATGGATGCAGGATCGTCAACAAACATAAACTTAACTTGCAAAGTGTTTTTACAATCGTATTCATCCTTTGCCCGACAAAAAGACTAGCAGAAGACGATCACAACATTAAAACAACAACAGGGCACTCATCAAGCCAATTGTAAGAAAACTTAGCAAAATAAAATCGTGAGACGTGGGCACAATAAACAGGTTGTAAGAAAAACAATTTTCAATTACAAAAAATAAAAAGCCAAAATATGAAAGAATGATAGTGCATCATATGAGAAATTCTCTCAAGAACAAGTACACCATAACTTAAATGTAAATAGAGCATACATTTCTTCTTAATGATCGTATGAGAAGTCATTTTTCAGAGCCTTGAGTACGGAGATGAGGCCGCGGTCGAGGATATAACTTTTGTCTTATGTAAAAGTCTGCACAGCTGGCACTAGTATACATCGGCAAACGAATAACGAAGCAATAATGACGAAAAAAGGGTAATTATAAAATCCAAAATCCAAAATCACGGCTCACGAATTGAGACAGCATGACAAAGACAAAACAAATAAATAAAGATCAACAAGAACGGCAAAAAACTACCCTACAAAAACTAAGGTATCTTCAGGTGCTACGGAAGGGTAAGCATGATTTAGCTGTCGTGTAAAAATCAGCTGTGAAAGATGCACTGCGTTAGCAGGAGAAGTTGAAATATTACTGTCCATGTTAGAAAATTAGTAACTTTTAAAGTTGAAGTCGTCCCGTTTCTGGTAAGATTCAGTTCTTAGATGACCATTTTCGTCAATTCGAAATGTAAGGGCCGACAAGATGTAGATCTACGCTTCCTATTGTTTCCTTTTTCTTTAATTAATGAACACATGATACAAGTACATTATTTATTGAAAGAACATCATCAGTGGATTTGTAAGGGAGGTCTGGCCTCTTTACTTTTATGAGTTGCAGGAAAGATATCAGTCCTGTAGGATTATAAGAACAAGTCTGCAAGTTGTGAGATAAAAGCACTTCGTGCACACTGGTATACCAAATTGCTGTTGATTAATATTACCTCCAAATGTGACAAATATACTTTATATGAGTTGATTTTATGAGTTATCAATCTATATATTCTTTGAATTGTATACATCAATTAATGCAAAATGTTAAAAAAATCAATTTGGTTTCGAAAATTTCATTACAGGTGTCTCATGTTTGTTGATTTTGGCGTCCTCTAAATTCACCAACTTAAATATGGAGTTCGTGCTTGCTAAGTTGAAAAGTATTCATAACAAACGTTGTACTCAGAGATAAATGAGTATGTGTATATTTTATGTAGAATTAAAATCTGCTCTTAAATGAATGATGGAAATATAGTCTCTAACATTGTTTCCAGTTTATTATATTTATATTTCTTACATCGCGAGGTTTATGAAAATGTGAAAAGTTAACTATCGAGATGTGAGTAATTATCGTAATAAACCGGAAACAATGTTAGAGATTGTTTCTCTAATTTCTACTCAATTTATTAGAAGCAAAGCGATCTCCGTAGTCTCCAGTCTCGAGAATGCCACCATTTTGTTGCTATCATGGCAACGCCATGTGTATCGTTGCGCCATTCATTGAAAGGGGTGTTGAATATAATTATTTTGATACAAATGTCATATTATCAATCAACTTAGTCACAAGAATGCAAAAAAAAAACAAAACAAAACAAAACAAAACAAAAAACAAAACAAAACAAAAAAAAATAAATAAAAAAAAAAAAAATAAAAAAAAAAAAAATAAAAAAAATAAAAAAAAACCCATTTCGTTAGACAATACTGCATGTGTTAATTTCATCAACATCCGGTTGCACTATTTCTAGAAACCGACACGAGACATTTACATGTTTGACCAATCAGCAAGTAAGATCAATTTCCAAACATGTTTATTATTTTCATCTAACATCATTTGGAAAGTATCTATTTTGAACAAGAACAAGGGGAATAGCATGTCGATGCAAGGTAGTCAGGTTGTAATAATAACATCCTGTCATTATAGGACTAACACAGTGCTCACAATACGTTTAATTCTAAATAATCAATTATTCAAAAATGCATAATGAACTCTGTCAATTTTCGACGATATACAGTGATTTCGGTTTTGATCACAAAGTGGTAATCTTTATAGAAAATTTACACAGGGGAAATTTACACTTCACTTTTACTGAAGGTCGCCAGTTGGCCACCATTGCCAAAAACATGGTCGCCTATTTAACTTTTTGGTGGCCAGAAAAAAATGTTTGGTCGCCACAGATATTTTCGACATTTGAAAAGGTCGAAAGTTGTAATGTAAAGCCCTTCAAGACTTTAAGAGGTGATATCCGCGTGCATTTAGTAGGTCTCCGCTGCCTTTCTTCAAAAGAACGATTTAAGTCGACAAAATGATGATAAACAGGAAACGATTGATACACAAGCCAGGATCATTGACAATTTAATTAAAGCTAATAGATATCAATTTTGTACTATTGTCGTGTCAGTGGGTAGTACATTTAAAAGCTAGACTGCGTATTTTATTTTCAAAAGTTACAATCTTTTCTAATCCACCAATCTGTTCGTTGATATCATTATTTCCATTGCATGATTAAGAACCTGAATTAGATTTAGTGGCTCCGTCTATAGAATCCAAGTGGTGGATAGGAGGAATGTCATGTTTATTCTGGGTATTCAGGTCAAAATACAGAAAGCCTGACCGCCTACAATTGTACCGGAACTGTGAAAAGAAACGCCACGCTCCATGCAGTAAATAAGACCACATCACTCGCGCGGAGTGAAAAAAAAGACTAAATTTCCTGCCCATACCCAATTCTCATATTTTCCAATGGCAAGCCCGGTTGGCCCTTGCACGTTTCTTCTTTAACGTAAAATGGATTGATTTACTTGTTGGCGTCTTGATATAGCTCAAATATTGCTTACTGAACATTAAACTTTAAATAATAATTCAATCTATAATCTTTCAAGGAGAGCGTTCTAAGAGGGCTAACTTTCCTGCCCCTACCAATGTCTTCCATTTTTCCAGTGGCAATCAAATCTCTTTGCCCCGATAATCCCTTCCCACTTTATTTCGTTCCCTTCCCTTCATGTAGAAACATAGTCTGGAAGACCAATAACATTGTTACTTTCAAGTTTCAAAAGTTAAAGAGATGGAAGAGAACAATTTAACATCAGAGGGCCTAAAAATACGACTTTTTCCAGTCGCCAATTGCTATATTTGGTCGCCTAGGCCACCATTTCAGTCGATTAAATAGAGCCCTGTTACATATCCCTTTCCGATGCAAACATGATTAATTTAGATATAATCCTTTGTCTTACAGTTTACCAACAGAGTAAGCTCACTGAGCGGCGAACATTCCTAACCCATCTTTCTAAATATAGTTTTGTCTTATTCTTTCCTTACCAATATTGTTTTTTTCTTTGTTTTTTTTTTTTTTTNAATAGAGAAAATGATTGTTTGGTACGCACAAAGCGGTTTCTCCCTAATTCTAACTATTACTAGTGCCGGTACCAAGTCCGGATATCCAGATTCTTTCGTTGTCTACGTTTTGTCTTTTTATTGGTGCATTTCTTATGCAGTTCCGTGGTGGATTGTGGCCTGTGATTGTAGTTTTCTGCCATTGTTGGTGTTTCCTGTTATACTCTCTTCATCAAATTTAAAGCACACTATTAATACATTGACAAATGCGCATGTACATATGTGTTCTGTTAAGAATAGTACACCTTGGTATATTAAGTAGTAGTATACTTCCAAATATAAACATTTTGATCAGGTATAATATAAATTCAAGGGGATGTTTGGCGTGCCATAAACCCGGTTTTATTCCAATATTTCTTTTGAAATGCCTATACCAAGTCGGGACCCTTTTTCCGGTAGTTTTGCACCTGGTTTGTCTAGTTAAGGGATAGACTTTTGACTCATGACAATTTTGTTCGGTAATGTTGTTATTACGCCCATTCAAAAGGAACAAGCACAAGTTTTAGAAGACATATTCAAGTAGAATAGGGTCTGTAAGTCTCGCCATGTGACCCACGAGAATCTGCGATAAACAAGCAATTCGAAAACGTTTCACGCCAAAAAATGACGTCTTGGGATTGTGACGTTCAAATTTTTTGTTTGAAACGTCATTTATCTTTGTTTAAAATGTAACTTCCGGGTACAATTTTTGATCCCGGAAGTTCAAAAATTGTACGAGACTTACAGGCCCTATTCACGATCATAATGAAATGCCTCTGTAATTTCTATTTTTAGATGAAGTACAAACAGCATGCTAATCTAGGTCATCTGATCGAAGAAGAAAAAAGAACAAATACTTCAATGGCAAATGGTGTGATCGAAATCCAGTGTTTCCCCTTATATTCGATTCTCGCAGCAATTAATATAACTCATGTAGATTTTTTTAGCTTAGATGTTGAGGGTTCTGAATTAAGTGTGCTTCAAACGGTTCCATTTGATAAACTAGATATTGAAATGATGACCGTGGAATTTAGACATATTAGAGATGGCGGAGAACTTGCTCTTAAAAAATATGTCGAAAACAATGGTTATGAATCAGTACTTAAAGTTTCGCATTATAGGGACTTAGCAAATGACATTATCTTTAAGAAAAGAAAACAGTATGTGAGATAGTTACCTCAAATAATATAACCCTATTTGGGATGTATGGCTTTCCATAGTTTATATCATGTTAACGTTTGTCTTTTTTCTTTTATTTGTATTTTTCATTTGCAGTTCCCTGGTAGATTGTGGTATTTTGAGCCACAGTAGATCTTTACTGTTTTTTTTTTTCAATTATATCATTACGTATGTTTGACTTATATAATACTAAAAATATGATTTCAGATTTTATTTTATGGATAAAGAATATCTGTCAAAAATGTATTATGGAAATACGAACGAAAAGTATTTCGGACATTTATCATTAAATGGTATATCAAGCTGAATTCGTTTTCAATGAGTAGAAAATTATGTTGTATTTTTTTTCTGCTTAAAATGAAAAATAACTTCGATTCTCGGATGCAAGTAACGTTAAATTGAAGGTCTTCCTTTCCCCTTTTAATCCAATTTATTTGACACTATACAAGTTTTCCAAGACAAAACCACTGCATCTGTATATAATCAGAATAACTGTATCTATGACCAAAATGATTATATATGTTGTGTACAAGTTGTGATTTTGTACATGTTATAACTTGTATGACCCAAAAATACAAGTTATAACATGTACAAAAATATGACAAATTATAATTTCAACTTGTAAAATAAAATAATCTTTAGAAAGTATTTTTTTTTGTCAAAGAGGTGCACATTGGATATTAAACAATAGATATTTTTTCTTCTTTAATAACGAAATCCGGGAACGAAATACTAAAAAAGAAACAGACATATAACACCTTGAATTACGCATTTCAAATTGGGAGACCCAAATAAATTTCTGCTAATAAACCCCTATATTTTCCCCACCCTTGTCTCTATCTATATGAACCATGATCATTGATCTCAAGAACAACTCCCCTTATATTTCTTAAATCGGTCGGACCCTTATCTACAGATGAAATAGTCACTCTCATTTTATACAGAAGGTACTTGCTGATTCAACTGATTTAAAAAAAAATATAATGGGAGTTATTCTTGAGATCAATGATCATGGTTCATTTTGATAGGGACAAAAGTGGGGAAAATAAGGGGGTTTATTAGCAGAAATCAATTTGAAGGTCTCCCAAATGCTACACTTCACATTTCAGATATTCCAACGGTAGAATGTAGTGTAAAAGAGATAGTACCGTAATTATTTTAATTATTGACCATTGGAATGCGCTACCGGCTATCAGTTTTAACTTCGTCTTTGGATTTGGGCATTAAAGTTTACCAAATTGTAATTTTTGGTAACTTTTCCCAAAATTCAGAAAAATAGGTTTTTTGAGTGACCAATAATTGCAGTAATTATGGTAAGTTAACTATTGTTGAGTGGTGGACAGGGGCGTGTGCATTGTAATTGTGAAAACGACTGTCAGGGAATTTTTCGAAGGAAATGTAAGTTAAGGAAAATGAAAGTAATGTGTAATTCAAGGTGTCATATGTAATTATCTTGAGGCAACAAATGACTTGCCAAATATATGTCTGTTTGTAAGTACTTTTTCTTTTCTTGTATTTAGATAATAAACAAGAAAAAAATTGTCTATTGTGTCATACACAATGTGCACCTCTTTGACAAAAGAAATATGGAATATAGGACATTTTGTTTTTGATACGGACTTTAGTGAGCCCGTTAGGGCGAGCTTGATGCGTTACGCCGTGATAAAGTCCGTATCAAAAACAAAATTTCCTATATTTCTTTTATCGGTAATTCACAAAATAATAGACAGAACTCTAAAACAAATTGTAATAAACTGAAATTTCTATTTAGACACAGATAATCTATTGTTTATTGCAATAATTTAAATGCATTCTTCGTTCAACGTCTTATGCGTATGAACACGACAAAGAGTACAGAACATGACGTCAACTAAGCAACCCGCACGTGACGCCTTCACAGTGACCAGATGTCCAGTTCGGTGATACTGAGAATATCAGTTTGTGTAGATCAAAGGAAATTCATACAAATTACCGATAAAACTTTATACAAGAAAAACTTTAATTAATTATACAAGTTGAGATCATAATTTGTCGTATTTTTGTACATGTTATAACATGTACGGGCAAAATTTGTACATGATATAACTTGTATTTTTGGGTCATACAAGTTATAACATATTTTACGAAAGGATATGGAGTAAATGAACATGAGACCATAACAAATATGTTAACTCCAACTGCAATAATTTTAATGAGCTGTATGGCCATTTCGGAAATCAATTCCTCATCAGCAGCACTAGAACCCAAACAAAGGAAATCCATAATTTCAAAAAATGTTTAAAATGCATAAAACCAAAGAAAATTCGAATAATCAGTAACATCAAATATAGCTAAGGATAAAACTACGATGGAGGGAGTTAATCCTAAGGTTTTAGAATTTACATAAATTTAGATAATAGTAATTGGACAAAGTGTACACATGAGATATTATCTCATGTACAAGTACACCATATCTAAGAAAAATAAAGAGCACACATCTCAACCACGGGGAATTGTTTTACCAACTCCACACTGCAATTAAAGACAAACTCCTGTATTAAATATTTTACGAAAGGATATGAAGTAAATGAACATGAGACCATAACAAATATGTTAACTCCAACTGCAATAACTTTAATGAGCTGTATGGCCATTTCGGAAATCAATTGTACGGAAATTTTGTACATG
The DNA here is from genome assembly GCA_002080025.1 of Modiolus philippinarum. Lineage (NCBI taxonomy): Eukaryota > Metazoa > Mollusca > Bivalvia > Mytilida > Modiolidae > Modiolus > Modiolus philippinarum. The sequence goes on from MJUU01062611.1 coordinate 9,998, forward strand.
TACATAATTACAACTTGTACACAACATATATGTAATCAAATAAATATATAGCTTTATCTTATCTGAAATTTTAAGGCATACTCTAATGGCAACAATGGTAACCATGACAACTAGCCATGTGTACATATCTAATAACCTAACAAGCGACATCATCACACTCAAAACTTAAATTTGTGACGTCATAATCTGTTTTATGCACAAAAACGGCAGACAATTTAAGTAATTGCCGTTATTATATTGAACACAATAGGTCCACCTCGATCACTTAATGACATAATGGAATATAAATACCATATTTGTGGTTATTTTCGAGGGTATCTTATTTTCGCTCTATTCGTGATTATCCTAAATTCGAAAAAATTGCTTATCGCGAGATATGATCTGAATGAGGCTTTATACTGCAAATGATAATAAATAGCAAATATTTCAGACCGCGAAAATAAATCAATTAATTTTAGAAATAATCGCGAAATTAGTGAACCACGAAAATTACCACTTATACGGTAATTCATGTGTGCTGGCGGCTTCGCTCTTAGTAAAGTACTAACGAAAATAATGGGTATTTGGTGGACACTGGATTTGGCCTCTTATTTCAATAGTTTTAGAACGTAAATCTTTTCCATATATTTCAGACTTATGTGGCCTTGCATATTATTTGATCCAGATTTCTGATACATGTGCACACCTTTACAAAAATTACCGTTTTAATGTAAACTTAGTATTTCTTTGTATTTTTATTTACATATTGCAAACAGTTTTTTCGTAACATAGATGTTATCAACACTTTCTATGTCATTATTAAACGAAAGGAGTCAATAACCAATCCAATATATCCTTACACACACTCCTCATGTTTTTCTATCACAGTATTGGTTTTATTAAATAGTATACTAAATTATGTAGTTCACTTATGTCCTGACATTAGTTTCGTTTTTCTTTCTTTCAAAATTCAAGTATATTTCTCCACACCCTCATGCTTTTCAATTATAAAATTGCATTAGTAAACTGGATGTATTGTTAACTTATGTCTTGACATAATTTTCTATTTCTGTACGGTGTTTCGGTTTAGGTATACATGTAGTTACCAAGGCAATCATCCTCGTCAGATATCCCTAGCCTATATATCTTTTAAGTATGGTTTTCCATTCTTAGGGATATGACACCTTTAATTCTGTCTTTTAAGTTGTGAATATTATTTGCTTTTCACGTTCAAGACTAATTCTTCATTCTAATATAAGCTCTTGCATGAGAAGTGAATTACTAATGCAATTCAATTTTGTTCGATTTCAACTCTTGTATGAGAGATGAAATATTATTTCATTTTATTTAATTTCAACTCCTGTAGAGAGATGAATTATTGATTGTATATATTTTTCTATTTCAACTCTTGTATGAGAGATGAAATTTGTCGCTTTCTTAATATTATATCTCCATTGTTATGTGCACTTGATAGTCTGTGGCGGGAGTCTGCTACATTCCTAAAACTTTCCATTGAAAAAACATTTAGATTGGATTACATTAAGATTTACATCATTTTACATCCTACGTCACATAATCTATGTAGTATCATGTGTGCACTGTCAAAATTTTGAAGATAGTACACAGGTCATTCCTGTTTCTGTAATTCGTCTGCATTAAGTAATATGATTTCAAATTTATTAAATTTGTTAATTACGTGTATTTCATTTTAATGCAAATTTGCACACATTTGACAGAATTGAAGGTGGTCAATATATCCCCATGGAAAACCAGATAATATATTTTTATTTCTTTTGTTATCTTGAAATGAAATGACTTATGACAGGAGTTTCCTGTATGATGCTTATTTCATTCGTTGAGGTTAATTGCATGATAATTTCTTCTATTTGACATGTCTTTATGTATATATTAGCCAGTCTAACTGCTTTTAGAGCATCATTTTTAAAAAATTAATCGTGATGCCATAAAAATATTTGTATACCTTTCTTTAATATGAATTTATCTGTATTAATTCTCTTTGAGAATCATTTTCTAAGATTTATTGTGATGCTATAAAAAATATATTTGTATACTTTCCTTCAACATGGAAGTATGTATTAAGCGTATATGCAGATTACGCATGTCACCAGACAAGGTAATTCGAATGTTTGGAACAACCAGGTGAGGCGAGGCCTCAATCATAACATTATAAAACAAAAGGAGTCCATAACCAATCCAATATATCTTAACACACACTCCTCATGTTTTTCTATCACAGTATTGATTTTATTAAATAGTATTCTAACTTATATTGTTCACTTATGTCCTGACATTAGTTTCGTTTTTCTTTCTTTCATAATTCCAGTAAAAGTTGCCACAAAACTGAAGAAAAAATTAATAATTTCACTCTTTTAAAACATTATTTATATAATCTGGAGAAAAGCACATCCAAACTTAACTTTAAGTTATATCGTCTAAAATTCATGGATAAGTATGGAAACGTATTTAGGACATCTATGTGTTATTTATGTCGACATAAACACATATAATTTTGTCGATTTAATCACTTTTTCGATTTAAAAAACTGCGATAAATTGTAATACAAATCAATTTCCCGACATAATTTATGTCGTAATGTTTATATTTATTATATTTAGTGATATACATTATATCGATATAATACTGTATGATTTTCCAGAAACATTTCTTGTTTATCGAATATACATGCATGTTATTTACCCCATCGTTTTTTGAAATTGTTTACCTACAACAATTCTTAGTCTCTTATTAATTTTATATACAACGGCAGTAGAATACCGAAGAAACAAAGCACAAGATTACACAAGTCAAAGTCCAGAGACAAGGCAAAAGCAAGAACACCAAAAGACGGAAGACCAAAGACACCACATGCCCACAAAACACACGAACATTACATATACAACACAAAAAACTAAAGCACTAACAGTGTGAACTCTCAATAAACAAGAATGACATCAGGTGCTCCGGAAGGGTAAGCATGTCCTGCTCTGTGCACAGCACCCGTCTTACTGTCAGTGGGTCAATCCAGGGTAAAATTTGGGTAAACGGTGGGGTTTCCTCACCGTTCATTGAAGATCTTATGGTGGCTTTGAGTTGTTATTGCTCCCCTTAGGGTCGTTGTCTCTTTGACACATTCCCCGTTTCCCTTCTTTTTCTTAAAGTCAAAACCGGTAATGTCAAATCCGGGAAGACGCGCATCTAGCTGAAAATGTCAGTTTTTATTTGTGACACTGACATTTCATATATCTATATATGATGTCGTGGTGACGGCCATAGAATTTCTGAAGGGACGAAAGTAACAAAGGCTGAACATATCCCTGACCCAGCAGTTTTTGTGACAGTGCTTTTGCTCTTTCCACAAAGTCACTGTATGTACTGCACGCTCTACAGTAACGAATTAATTGTGAAATATATACTCCATATGCTGGGGATGCAGTTATATTGCTGCAAAGAAAGGGAAACAATTGGAAAGTCAAAATCATCACGTTTGTCATATAATCTAGATTTCATGTTCGTCAATGTATAACAAAAGATCAAGGTATGAAGCAGAATCGGGTGTATCGGTTGTCTCTTTAATTTCAAGTTCATTGGGGTTGATACGATGTAAATATTCTTTAAATCTTGGGTATTAAGAGAAAGTACATCGTCTATATATCTGAAGCTGAAATTAAAAGTCTGGGCTAGTTGTTTTTGTTTCTGTTGTATCAGCCCTGTAAAAACTTTGCTTCATACTAAAAAAGGAAAAGGTCTGCTAAAAGTGGCGCACAATTGTTTCCCATAGGAATCCCTATTGTCTGTTGAAAAACACGGCCTCCACATTCAACAAAAATGTTGTCGATCAAAAAATCAAGCATCTTAATCACGTCATTTTCACTGTATTTCTTGTTTGACTCAGTGTGGTTCTTTACAAAATATGTTTTATCTTTTCATATTACCAGATAGGAATACCTGCATTCTCCGTTTTTGGTACAGAAACATTGATGTATCAGATCGGAAATTGCTGTTTTAAGTTTATTATGGGGAAGAGTTGTATAAAGGGTAGAAAAATCAAAAGTTTGAATGCTATTGCAGTATGCGAGGCTGTTTGAGGAGAGCTGTTCAAGGAGATCTTTGGAATTTTTAAGAATCCACATCTGATTAACGCCGCTCGTGGAATAGGCTTTTTCGCAGTAGCTTTTCAGACCATCTCTAACTGCAGTCAGTAAAGTGGTAAGGAGTTTGGATAATGGCTTAGTGGTGCATCTGGCAGATCCTGCAATGAATCTCTGTTTGTTGGGATTCTTGTGAAGCTTAGGCACCCAGTAAATATAAGGGAGATAACTGTTATTCTCATTAATTTTGATACCGAATGATGCTAACACAGAAGTGTGATTTGTGATTATCTCGTCCCTTGATAATGTAGTTGGGGAATAAGTAGGATTGCCAGATGAAGTATCAATACCCATCTCCTTAACAAGACAGTCTAAATAGTGTTTCTTGCATACAAACACAATATTGTTAGAAGCTTTGTCTGCAGGTACTATGACGTATTTTTCCTGGGGGTTTGTCAATGTTTTAGCAACAAGAAGATCATCAAATATGCTGGGCGTTCTAGTTTTCATAGATGTTTTCAAGCGCCGGATACGATTCATGATTAATGACTTAATCGACCTGATCCAGTCTGACAATATCTCCACCTCTTCTTTTTCTTTCTTCGCCCACATTCTGGAATAGTCTTCAACTGCATCCATCATAATTTTGAAGTTATACTTCCAGTTGATGTGCTGGGATTCACGGAATTTTGGACCTTTTGAAAAAATATCTCGAAATTTTTGGTTTGATATCCATATACATGGATATCAAACATCACAAACTCAAAATTACATTCACAGAGACCTAGGCGCTAGGAAAAAAACTAGTCTCGACATTTAGAGTCGTCATCATACAGAGATAACCCCTTTACTATTTAAAGAAACTAACTAAAAAAATGTGTCTTATGGACACAATGTTCCGCCTCACAATTGTTTTGAACAATGTTATATTTTGCGTTCAGTAAAGCATGAATGTGGTTGCATGGATATATTTTTATTATGGTTTTTGTTTAATTATACAATAAAAGGTATTTGATAAAGTTCAATGATAATAGCATATATCCTTCACAGGAAAGAAACTTAAACATATGGATATAAACATCAAACTATCCCCCTTTTCCCATGACCAGTGAAGCATGAAGTTGATCGCATGGGTATTTACTTATTATATTTTGTTTACTTATATTCTAATGTATGTCTGTATAAAAAAGATAAAATATTTTACGAAAGGATATGGAGTAAATGAACATGAGACCACAACACATATGTTAACTCAAACTGCATTAATTTTAATGAGCTGTACATGGATATCATTTTGTGTCAAGCATACATCCTTGACACAAAAAAACATATTGAGATTAAACCTCATACTGCCCCCATTTTTCCGCGATCATTGAAGCATGAATTGAATAGCATGGCTAAATTTTTATAATAATTTTTGTTTAATTATACCCTAGTGTGAATGTATATCAATTTTCATGAAAAAAGCATACATCCTTCACAGAAAAACAACTTCAACCTGAGGGTAAATCTCATACTCCCCCCCCCCTATTTTCCATGATGAATGAAGCATGAAGTTGGTAGCATGGGTATATTTTTATCGTGATTTTTGTTTAATTAGACGCTAATGTGTATTTATATAAAGTTTAATGATAATAGCATATATCCTTCACTGAAAAAAAAACTTCAACCTGTGGGTAAACCTCATACTATCAGGTTTTTTCCAGTGATCAGTGAAGCACAAGGTTGGTTGCCAGGGTAAAATTTTCTGATGATTTTTTATTAATTAGACACTAATGTGTATTTATATAAAGTTAATTGATAATAACATACGTCCTTCGCAGAAAAAAAAAAAACTTCAACCTGTGGGTAAACCTCATACTATCACGTTTTTTTTCCGTGACCAGTGAAGCATGAAGTTGGTTGTCAGGGTAAAATTTTATTATGATTTTTGTTTAATTAGATGCTAATGTGTATCTATATGAAGTTTAATGATTATAACATACATCCTTCATAGGAAAAAAAACTGCAACCTCTGGGAAAACCTAGCTTGTGACGGACGGGCGGATGGACGTACAGACAGACCCGAACACTAAAAGCCCCCTACTGTCGTAGGCGGGGCATAGTACAAAAAACAAAAAATTACATATACCAAAACAAAACACAAAGCATAGTACAAAAGAGACAATACTAACATTGAAATTTTAATTATTTATAAGCAATATATATTTATATATAAATGATTAAAACAAATATTAAATGAAATAAAAAGAAAAAATAGTCAGAGAAGAAACAATAATAAACAAACACAAAACAAAAGAAGACCGCCTGTTTTGAATGACTTAGTTTTACTGATTTGATGTGCATGAAGAGACATAAAGTGTTGGCATGGCCATATGCAGAAACTACAATTTACAATATTTTTTTAAATTTTTATTTTAGTACACGTTTAGCGACCATAAAACGTAAAAATGGGTAAGTGTTCTCTGATAATGGATACATACTTGAGTTGAAGATAAGTGTTCTTTGATAATAAGAAAGTGTCCTTCGATTATGGGTAAGATTAATTGGGTATGGTTAAGTGTTCTTTGATTATGGATAAATGTTCTTTGGTCATAGGTAAGTATTCTTTGATTATGAGTAAGTGTTCATTGATTTTGGGTAAGTGTTCTTTGGTTATAGGTAAGTGTTCTTTGGTTATGGATAAGTACTTTTGAGTTATTGGGTACGAGTTTTGTTCTTGTATGAAGACAATGCTGGTTATACTAACATGGGAATCTTGGAAGCATGCTTGGTCATGGATAATTGTTAGTACATTTAACCAATAGTGTCGGAAAATCTTTAAATAGAAACTTATCTGGGGTATTTATATCACATAGCTTACCAAAGTTGGATGTTGGTGCAATTTGGAAATGCAGAACTTTCGAAACAGGATGTCTTTCATGTTTGGAGATAAAACCTTTTAAGCTGGTTCCAGTCCCATTCTAGTTTCCGCATTCGCTCATTATGTGGTTATCCTCCGTACGGGCAGTTTTGATTTCAATAGTGAATCTTATAGGTAGAATCCTTAGATACGGAAATGAAAAAAAGAAAATAAGATTGTTTACTGGTAGGTATTTGCATATTTTTACCATATAACTGTATCATGCATCTTTTCTATATTGTTTTTTACGTCTTCCCGGATTTGACTACCGACTTTGACATTTTCCCGGATTGACTCACTCACAGTGTGACGGGTGCTGTTAACAGAGCAGGACATGCTTACTCTTCCAGAGCACCTGATGTCAATCACAGTTCTACTGGAGTTCACAATGTGAGTGTCTTTGTTTTGAATTTTGTGATTTCTTTTTGTTGTGCTTTGTATCTGTCTAACGTCATTGTTTTCTGTGTCTAACGTCATTGTTTTCTGTGTTCTCATTTGGCCATGTCTTTAAACTTCGATTTTTGTAAATTTCACTCCTTTGTTTCTTCGGTATTCTACTGCCGTTTTTACAAAAAAAAAAAAAAATAGAGAGGTTAATTCTTAATCAGTGAGGTCATGACAAACAAAGTGTCAAACTGTTTTTTTTTTCCAATCCGATAGTCAAGACAAAAACGAATGAAACAGTAATGTAAGTTTCGGCATCCCATTCCTCTACTGCTAGTTTTTAATAAGATCCGATTACAACTGGTAATATAGTACCGCNAAAAAAAAAAAAAAAAAAAATAGAGAGGTTAATTCTTAATCAGTGAGGTCATGACAAACAAAGTGTCAAACTGTTTTTTTTTTTCCAATCCGATAGTCAAGACAAAAACGAATGAAACAGTAATGTAAGTTTCGGCATCCCATTCCTCTACTGCTAGTTTTTAATAAGATCCGATTACAACTGGTAATATAGTACCGCCATACCTTTGCGCGAACTAGATCACTACGTATGTAAGTTTAATATTATCCACCTTGAAATTAGTTCCAAAGATACATATTTCATGGGTCACCTTGTGAAATAATCTCCAGTTGGAAACTATTTACTGCTCACCCAGTGAAATAATCTCGTAGATACATGTATATCAATAACATTTGTTCAATTTGAAAATTTATTTCACAGGATACTATTTGGGTTTAAACTACGTCTTAAAGTTTTCATTTTACTTTCATTATTTATTAAATTTGGTAATTTAATTGCGCCACTGTCTAAGAACTTTCATTGGTGGAATTGTCAGTAGGAAGATGTTCCTATCAAATCAGAGAATAATGACGTCATTTCCGATTTTACAGACTTTGAACGTAATCTTCTCTGCTAGTGTTTTATCACTTGCACAGGATCAGAAACTCTTTTAACCTTAAGCTTTCGTATATGGGTATTTTATAAAGTATAAAAAGAACAATAAATAAAAAAAAGTAAATCCGGAGCTTATTCTAACGTAAACAAAAACTATGTCAGGAGGAAAATGTCTCACTAAAACTCGATACAAATCTTACAACATCAGAAACACAGAGACATCAAATAAAAACGGTAAGGGGATAATGCACTTTCTATTTATCCTGCTTTAAAAGTAAATTCACAGTGGTGAATGAAAGGATATGGAGTAAATGCACATGAGACAAAGTCTACAAAAACATGGTAAAAAGCAAAGGACAACGCTTTTATTGTTGTTCTTCATCTTGACGTCACCATGAGGCCTTCAACAATTAACTTCGATCATATCTCACAGTATGTTCAAGAAGGCCCCTAGCACCGGTTTTAGCAGAATTCTTTGCTAATTGTCCAACAACGCTACATCCATGTCTTTGCTGGTCATGGATGCGGGATTGTCACCAAACATTAAGTAAACTGGCAAAGTGATCTTACAATCATTGTCATCCGTTGCCAAACAAAAGCACTGGTGCCTTAAGCTAGTGGACGATTACAACATATAGACAAACACAGGGCACTCATCAAGTCGAATGTGCGAAAACTTGGCATTAAAAAAGGCGAGATGTGGAAACCTTAAACAGGTGGCAAAATTACATTTCGAAATTAAAAAAAATAAATGCCAAAATTTGAAAGTATGAATATTAAAGCCATATGGGAAATTCTCTAACGAACAAGTACACCATACTTAGAATATAAAGAGAGCATAAATCTCTCGCACGGGGAATCTTTCACAATATTCAAATCTGTATGTGTGTTAACCCCGCCGTAGCAGGTTTGCGCCTGTCCTCAGTCAAAAATTTTATTAAGCCTTTGTGTGTCTTGTCCGTTTTCTAGTTAGTTTAATTTATGTCTATAGGAGTCTAGGATGATAATTATTTCGCTGAACTTGATGACTCTTATTCAGGGGCCGACTCCGACCTGCCGTTTGATGTGTTGTTTCCTCACCGTTCATTAAAGATCTTATTGTGGCTTTGAGTTGTTATTACTCCCCTTTAGCTCGTTGTCTCTTTGACACATTCCCCGTTTCCCTTCTTTTTTCTATTATGACAGGGGATGATCATAGTCAGAGACGTCTACACTGTCGACGTTTGTATTGAATTAATGTGAAACAATATGAAATGTTCATACAAAAAAAAAATGTCTCAAAAACTTATACATCAAGGGTATGTTCAGTCATTGTTGCAATTGTCACAACAGAAGTTTTACGGTCTTCACCAAGATTTGACAGACCGTTACAATGTTTCTATTTCACAAATGAGAACAGATATCTTTGAGTAGAACCAGAGTTTGTTACCGGACTGACTTACACCGACTGTGACAAAACCGGAGTTTTCATTTGCAGTGTGACGGGTGCCACGCGTGGAGCAGATCATGCTTACCCTTCCGGAGCACCTGATGATACCTCAGTTTATATAGGGGTTCACACTGCTAGTGCTTGAATTTTGTGGCGTTATTGTTCATTTTTGTTTATTTATTTTGTCTTCGTCATACTGTTTCAATTCGTGTTGGATGTGAATTGCCGTGATTTTGGATTACTGATTTTAGAATTTCCTCTTTCCTCGTTCTTGCTTCGGTATTCGTTTGCCGATGTACAAAGCTTGCGAGAAACTCAAGTTTGTATCATTTACCAAAAATGAGAAAAAGCATAGTGACTTCAAGATGAAGAACAACAATAAAAGCGTTGTCCCATTGCTTGTTTTTACCATGTTTTTGTAAAGACTTAGTCTCAGGTGAATTTACTCGATATCTTTTTATTGCTGATTGACGAAAATTACTCTTTCATGCTAAACCTGTAAATTTGACTTAGCAGGCAAACAAGAAGTCCTGTCCCGAAAAGTCTGTAAACGCACCTTACAATATTTTGCATGACCATTTTGTTACCCAGTCAAAACTGTCTGTAAGACAAAGATGCCTCGCAAATTGATTTATCGCAAAATTTAACCAAAGTAAATATAGGATAAAATGAACCCTCTGTTAGTGAATTGAGATAGAATATTGTGTGTCGTTGTTAAGAAGTGGACCAAAACCCAAAATATTAACAAAGTCATTCAAGCATAAAAGTGAGTCAGTCTCTAAACTGTTTAAGAATTTTTGTGGATTTCGTAAGAGAGACAAACCACGAATATAAGTATCCCATGAAACACATATTTTACATTTTGTTAATAGACAGAATGACAATAATCCTGGAAACATAAAATTCTCCCCAAACAACGAAAATTGATATCCACGAAAATAAATGAATTCACAGTAGTATTCATTAGGCTGATTAATTTTTACAACTTCATAGTTGTATATTATGTAGTTGCTGAGAAAATTTAACACAAGTCACACAGGCATAAAACGTAGGATAGAGTCACTTAACTTTCAATGATTTGGGAAGAGCTAATCAAGATGATTAATTTTCTGGAACAACATTTTCTTATAATGTGATGTTCTTAAGAATCAACCTGAACTCATAACTCTACTGGTGGACAGTTAGTCCCCGAGGGTACATGTATTCACCAGCCCAGTAGTCTGTACTGCGGCGCTGAACCGAAAGCCGATTCTATTTGGAACCTTACAATACCTAATTTTTGTTAATTTTGTTGAAACTAAGGAGTATCCCCCTCATGCAAAGCTCTGTCCTTAGCTGGTTTTGGCTTTCCAGTTAGATCATATTTGGAAATTTGTTCTCTTTCAGGTTTTAAACGTTATGGTCTTTATAGTCTTCCAAACGTTTAGATTTATCTGCACTGAAGAGGCATAAGTTGTCGAAATGCGCATATGCAGAATCAAAATTCACAGTAACTTCATGATGCTGCAATACATAGTCATTGAGAAACAGACTTTAATGCAAAAGTAAACCAAAGTCACTGAGGCGTAAAACGTAGGTCAAAGCCATCTTACTGTCGATGATTTGTATAGTCCTCATCCAGACAATTAATTTGATGAAACATGATTGTCTTACAACATGTAGTGGTTGAGAAATGGACTTAAATGCAAAACTTTAAAAAGCCCCTGAATCATAAAATTCAGGTCAAAACCACTTAATTGTCAAAGACTTTAATATTAATCATCAAGGCAATTAATTTGATCAAACATCATTTTCTTAAGAAATGTAGTTCTAGAGAAATGGACTTGAACGCAAAACTGGGGTAGACCTGGGGAAGCCTAAAATTTACCACTCGTTTAATTTTCTTAATATTTTCAGTATTAGAACTACACATGTTCATGTCGACTTTCAGCAATTTTCAACAATTTTTACCGTCCCGTTTTATGTCTAGTGGTCATCAAAGATACCCTGTTTCCTCATTACATTTGGTCCGTTCAGGACTTGATTGTGGTGTATAAAAGTGGCTCTAATTAAATTTGTATCTATATTAAAATTATGTCAAATGCAAAATTATGTAGTTTAGACATGTGTGAAAGTAAGCATGAATAATGATAGTAAATTTAACTAGTTTGAACTGAAATACATGGGTGTTCTGAACAGTATAGGCTGAAATTATTACTCTATTTTGATCACTATTAAACACTTCTTGTAAACAATTCTGTCGTTTAATTTTCACCAAAAACTGAGAATAGAAAGAAAAGTAGTTTATGTAAGATATATTAAAATTTTAGAAAATTCTATCGTCCCATTTTTTCTGAATTTAGAATAAAGTGGGTGAAAATCAATAACATTGCTGAATCTGTGCTATAAATTACCTCCCTTGGAAGAAATCTGACTTTTACACATTTTCATTATCTTTGGATAGCATTGCAAAATTGTAGAGTAAAATGCATTCATTATAAGTAACTGGATGTTGGGTATTTGTTTTCACGACAAAATTAATATTTATTTGCTGTGTGGAAAAAATTTTACAATTTTAAAATTTTGATAATACCTATTGTAATGATTCTATTTGTTTGTGAAAGTTTTAAAAAAGTGAAAAACAGAGTTATCTCCTCCTACCTCAGGTCTACCCCCTTAACCAAAGTCACTGAATCGTAAAAATATTTGTCAAAACCACTTAATTTGTCAGTGATTTGTGTAGTACTCATCAAGGGAATCAATTTGAACAAATATCATTGTCTTATAATGTGTAGTTGTCGGAAAATGGACTTTAACTCAAATTTTAACCAAAGTCACTAAAGCGTGAAATGTAGGACAAAGCCACCTAATTGTCAATGATTATGGTAGTACTCATCAAGACAATTAATTTGATTAAACACCATTGTCTTATAATGTGTAGTTGTTGAGAAATGGAATTAAAAGTAAAACTCAATCCTGTAATATAGGTAAGTCAAAGAGTCAAACTGCCTAGTAAACTATTCAGTACTATCAAAGATCTACCTACTGGTCTACAAGCATTGTTCTATACCTCACAGTTTCCGAGAAATGTACATCAAAGCAAACCTTAACCCGAGACGTACACAAGGAATGACGGATAAGTGTAACACTATATACCCTTCCACATTCGTGGGCGGGGTATGAAAATATCATTATATGGCTAGAATGGGATAAATCAAAGTTATCGGGAATCAGAAACTTGATGAGTGACATATTAGTAACGGATCTCCATCAAAACTCCAGGTTGCTGAAGATTACTTGACGTTACATTTTTTCTGCATGCGTGATAAGATTTATCAGTATTTATTTACACGCCAAAGCAGATAATAAATAAATAATACTAGTTTTACTTCATATTAGGCATACTCACTAGCGTAGCCAGGATTATCTGTACTTCTAAATCTGACGAAATGCTCAACTGAGTGTATTATTGCTGTTGAAACTTTATCGACGTTAGTGGAACACCTCTATTTACTGGTCTGTCTTGCGTTGCATGATTACGTGTTCTGGTAATCATACTTGTGGTCTTCATGTTCCACGCTTATCGAACTGTTATATTGGCCGCTCATTGTTCTCTTGTGAACATTCAGCTTTGTATTGAACTGTCTAAGAGGGCTCATAATGGAAGACTTCGTGGTGACTTCAAGATGAAAAATTATGAAAGAAGTGTTGTTCCATTTTTTAAACTTATTTTGTCTCTTCTGAATATACTTCTTATCCTTTCATTATTTGTTGGCAAATCATTGCATTTGTTTGCAAAGTTTTGCCTTTATTCAAAAAGATTATTGCGATAATTCGCAAAGTTTTACGTTTATTCATACAGATTATTGCGTTTTGTCGCAATCTTTTGCCCTTTTTCGCAAAAATAGTTCAATTTTGAGATGGCCCGATCGGCTTACGTTTAAAGCAAAACCCGACAGATATGTTATTTTTTTTCAAAATCAATTGATATCGAAGCTTGTATGTCAAGTCAAAAAATGCACAAATGTATTTTCAGTCGCCATATTATACATGTATTTTCTGATTTCCACATTTACTGTCTTTTCGAAACTTACTCTCTATATTCACCATCTTTGCATCATGGCCCTTTGAAAACAGTAATGTCGATGTTAACATTCAAGTTTGACATAATATGTGTACACACCTTTACCTTATATCGCAGTTTGACAAAAAAATTAACGGGTTCGCTTATTTATTTCATGTTATTTTGCTTGATTTTTGCTTACCGGAATCACTTTTTCTCATCATTAAATTTTAGTCCCGATTTATTGTTTTTCTTGCATTTCTTATTGTTATACCTTACATTATGAAGAGTTAATTTCATTGGTTAATGCATAGTTACATGGCGTGAAATAATCTGGGTATTTTTGCTATTAATTGATACGATTGGTGAATAAAACTATCATTCACCGCTGGTAAATAACCCCAAAAATTGCAACGTCCATTGAATAACTCTATTATTCACTGGTGAATTACCCCCAGAAAGTTACTACCTCCATTGCAAAATTTGGTCAAACAAAATAAAATTAAAGAGGTTAGATCCTTTCATTACTCATACAGATATATTGATGATGTCTTGTCACTTAATAGTAGTAATTTTGCCGACTTTATTCCATTAATATATCCCCCAATACTTGAATTAAAGGAGACTACAGACACTGACCATTCTGTTTCGTTTTTATATTTACTTTTTAAGTTTGACGACAGTGGCAACCTCAACACACGAATTTATGACAAAAGAGACGATTTCAATTTTTGACCATTCTGTTTCGTTTTTATATTTACTTTTAAAGTTTGACGACAGTGGCAACCTCAACACACGAATTTATGACAAAAGAGACGATTTCAATTTTTGATATTGTAAACTTTCCAAACCTTGACAGTAATATTCCGTCTTCCCAGCGTATGGAGTATATATTTCCCAATTAATCCGTTACGCTAGAGCAAGTAGTCACTATCAAGATTTTTTGAAACGACACAGATGTTTAATTCCTAAACTTTTAAATCAGGGCTTCCAGAAATGCAGTTTAATAATTTTTCTGAAGAAATTTATTGGACGATATCCAGATTTGATTGATAAATATTCAATTCCAATTTTCAATTTTATTGAAGACGGTTTTGTTTAAGTTTTGGCTCCTTTTTTGAGGTTTTTCTTTTTGCCACTTTAGTGTGATTTGTGCACCGAGCGACAAAAACATTTTACCTGTATGAGACAAGGCTTGTACATCGAACGACAAAAACATTTTACCTGTGTGAAAAAAATTCTAGGTTTTGACAATATTATGGCTTTGTCTGTGCACACAGAAGCTATAGTAATTCGTCATATAAGCGGGAGGTTGATGCATCATTAAACCTAATTTAACCAAGTCGGGAATATGACGGCTTGCAAAAAATGTTCTGTGTTGGATTGTGTTTCCCTGAATCAGTCGAATGTTATACGGATTTTCCTTACTGGTCTTCCCTTTGATCGATTTGGACTTTTGTTGTCAATTTTATTTATAATCCAATTATAATCGGTGAAAAACCCAAGAAAGTTGAAAAATTATGTAAAAGGTTGAGAAACGCTTGCTATTTAGCTACTCAAATTTCTCCAATTTACTTAAATTTTCTTACTCTTGGTAGTAGAAGTACGTTCAAGACTCATCATTATTTGGGCATCTTATTTTAATGATGAGCTCAAATGCACAAGGATGCTGTTAAATGTCGACCTTAAGTGTTTTTTTAAGAGCTCGGGGTACCGGTTTAAAACAATAGGCCAAACAACAGTATTGCTGTCCTTATGTTAAATTATTGATTCTTATAATACCAAAACAAAATACCGAAGTTACTGTTAATTTAGATACTGCACATGCGCATTTCGACAACTAATGTCTCTTCAGTGCAGATTAAATCAAAACATTTAGAAATCGTTATATCAAAATATGTGTAAAATATGATAGAGAACAAATTACCAATAGGGTCTAAATAGTAAAGCCAAATCCAGCTAAGGACAGAGCTATGCGAGAGGGAGATACTCCTTAGTTTTGAACAAAATTTTGTAAAATTAGATATTGCAAATTAATTCCTCATCAGCAGAACTAGAACTCAAACATATGAAATCCATAATTTCAGAAAATGTTTAAAATGCATAAAACCAAACGAAATCCGAATAATCAGTAATATCAAATAAATCTAAGGACAAAAATACGATGGAGGGAGTTAAACCTCAGGTTTTAGAATTCACATAAATTTTGATAATAGTAATTGAACAAAGTGTACACATGGGATATTAACTCATGTAAAAGTACACCGTATCTAAGAAAAATATAAAGCATACATCTATAACACTAAGAATTGTTTTACCAACTCTACACTGCATTAAAAGACAAACTCCGGTATTAATATTTTACGAAAGGATATGGAGTAAATGAACGCGAGACCATAACACATATACTAACTCCAACTGCAATAATTCTAATGAGCTGTATGGCCATTTCGGAAATTCATTCCTCTTCAGCAGCACTAAAAACATAAACATAGGAATTGCATAATTTCAGAAAATGTTAAAAATGCATAAAACCAAACGAATACATGTATACCTTGTTAACCCCATTGTAATCAAACAAAACGACAATTGGTAAGGAATTACAATCCATCGTGTGTTGATGTTATTCTGCAGAAGAGCTATACTATCATCGCGGGCATTTGTACTAGGTTCCATGATCTAAATACCCGCGCAAGAATTAGACCAAATTCAGAATTCAGAAAAGATTCAATTTTTGGTGTATATTTTAAATCATTTCAGTTGGCAGTGTATTCTCCTGACATACCTTGGATTTCAAATGAAATATGGATAGTTCTGGTAACCACGACTTGGACTGTGGTGCCGACCATTACGGTCTCTGAATTTGGTGTTGTTGGCCTTGGTATTGGGGCTCCAGTATCATTATATATACAACCGTCTTCCAAACGTTTAGATTTTATCTGCACTAAAGAGACATAAGTGACCCCCCATAAGTTGTAGAAATGCTCGTATGGAGAAAAAAAAATCACAGTAACTTCGGTATTTAGTTACTGATCATACAGATGGCATGGCATGTTCGTATTTTCTGAGCCAAAATTTGAAATATGGAACCATTTTGCACAAAAGTGTGTGTATGAAACTATAATATTTTGCTTTAAACATTGTTTCTAAATGTGAAGTACGCGAGTCTCTGATTCTACGAATTTGTCAGACTAAACTTTCAACCCGTTGTGGAACCCACTCTTTGGTAAAAAAGGGACATTTTTTAAATCAAATTTTGTGCGTACAAATATTTCCCCAAAGTAGAATTTTCGATGCCCATCGTGTTCAAGAATGATTTAAGTGATGATTTCAGTGATTTTTAAAGAGTAATTTGAACTTTAGAAAACAAACAGCCCTTAAAACAGCTCAAGCATTCTTAACAAAAAATGTTCAAAATTTATAACCAAGAATATATATGTCCCCCTTGAGCTAATACAGACAGTATATGATCATTGCATTAGTTTCTATTATCAACGAACGGACATCCCAGATAAGCTTATTAATACGCCCTTTTGAATGTCTTAACGTCACATAAAGTACAATTCAAAGCTTAGCTTTCTATATTGGATATGCAAAAATGTATAACAGATTATCTCAGACTCTCTCGCTTTCAGATGATGTTAAGTGCCATCAGCACACTACAATCCAGTTAGTGTCCGGCCGAAATTTTGCACCATTATATTTATACCCATAATTTACGAATAAATGGGTCAATCGGGTTATAGTTATATTGTCATTATTGAATGCATGAATGCAGTCATGTTATACATAGAGATTAATACATGACTTTTTCCATATCAGCACGGTTATCATCA
Source organism: Modiolus philippinarum (assembly GCA_002080025.1). Lineage (NCBI taxonomy): Eukaryota > Metazoa > Mollusca > Bivalvia > Mytilida > Modiolidae > Modiolus > Modiolus philippinarum. The sequence goes on from MJUU01062611.1 coordinate 27,631, forward strand.
TATGATGACCGTGCTGATATGGAAAAGACCATGTCTTAATCTGTTTATTATATACCTCCAATTAGGAGTAATCATCACACCCGGGCTGAAATAGCCATATCACCAGGCTGATATGGATATTTCAGAACAAGGTGGTCTGATATGGCCATATCAGACTGGGTATATGATATGGACTGTTAACTTCCGGCAATATTACATATACAAAACAGAGCATATCTTCGCTAAGTATGTACATTTGTAATAAAATACAATACAATTACAATACAATTCTCTGTTACATATTGTTCCGCTGTACACCTATAGTTATATGACTTTCGTAAATAAAGAGCTACAATAATAGTACGTTGTTGACTACAATAGGGGTTTTGCTGTTTTATCGATTTTGGTCAAAGTTTAATTTGGTAATTTATTTGCCAGTTTCCTTTCTAAGATGTGTAACAGCGACTTATTTGCACATCATTCTTATATGTTATTCCTCGTGCATTTTTTATCAAAGTAAATAACTATGGTAATACGACCCAATGTTTTATTACGTCATTGTTTACATATTAACTGATTTTATATTGCTGGTAGTCATACACTCAATCTGTGGTAACCAGTTTTGTTTATTCATTATTTTATTTTCATTCAATTATATAACGTTTTATATATACAATGAACAGAACATTGAATTATTTTTTATATATTTTATTATTAACATACTGCCTTTAGTTGAGGATGTTATGGCAGATTACCACACCAAGACAAAAAATATCACACAAGGAAAAAAAATATCACCAGAGACGAAGTCGAGGGTGATTTTTTTTAGAGTGTGATATTTTTGTCTTAGTGTGGTCATCTGCCATAACACCCTCAACTAAAGGCAGTATGTTATTTATTATACTGAATGCCTTCAGCAAGTTCAAATCCATGTTTGAAAAAACCAATAAGATACATTTGTAGTTAATATTTTTGGGGGATTCTATTGTTGTCTTTGTGTCTTTATCCTCCAAATTAGGCTATGTTCCATTTGCAGTGCTTAGTGATATAAGTATCATAAAATAAACAATTATACTAAAATTCAATTATCTTTTTAACTGGAATTAAAACATAACAAGAAATAAACAGTAACAAATTAATTCAGTTTCATCTGTTCATTGAATTGAATTCCGACATAGCGGTGTGATATTTTTCTGGGGATGTGATATTTTTCTGGGCATGTGATATTTTCCTGGGGATGTGATATTTTTCTTGGGCATGTGATATTTTTCTGGGCATGTGATATTGATGTGGAGGGTGTTATGGTGAAATAAAACATGTCTCTCATCCAATCAAATTACTATAGATTTTTGCATGAAGTATAATAATTAAATAGATCTATTATATATTTATAAATTAAAGCTGTGGACAAATACCACCAATTCATCTTTCGCATATCTCTTTTTCCTCATCATCCGAGATAATGAAATTTAAGTCATGGTTCCTCATGTACTTAAATTCGGTTATCGCGGTGGTAATCTTTATAATTGGTATTTGGTTGTGTCACATCTAAGCTATATGATTGTTACGTCACCAATAGATCGCACATGTTTAGATCAGAAGATCAACTGTGCACACGAAAAATTGATTTGTTTCAACGTTCCCATCCCTCCTCTTTATTATGTTAGATCTGTTTTTACCTCGGCTTTGCATTTTTACTTGCAGGTTCAGTTCCTGTAATCTTGTGTCGAATTCGATTTGTAGTTTCTACTTCATGGACCAGCCTAGGAAATCCTAAATGGAAAAACCTGCTCAATATACGTTCAACTCCCCATTATATATGGTTAATATTTCAAAAGAGACATAAAAGATGATTAGTAGAGATGTCACTAAAAAACGCTCTGCATTTGCATTCTGCAGGATTGTCCTTTTTGGCCCTAAATAGTCTGCATCCTGAAAATCTTATTATTTGGGCAGTGTCCTTGACGATCGAAATATCCATTGAACTCAAAAGACCTTTCAGGATGGCATAATCCGAACTCAAAAGACCTTTCAGGATGGCATAATCCGAACTCAAAGACCTTTCAGGATGGCATAATCCGATGCTTCAGCTACAAGTCAGACGACTGTCTTATCAACAAGAAAATTTATAAATAGGGGTGTTGGACTCATCGCCATGCAGTGGGTCCAACGGTGATTCAAAATTCTTTTTCGTGTCATCTAGCTGTGTATCCAAAGGTGTGTCCGAGGGTTACTTTTTAGTATTAGGAATTCTCTCCATAGTCATCTGTGTACTTAACGGTGGCTCATAGGTTGTTTCGGATTCAACATCAAAATATTTACTATAGTACAAATTTGATTAAAAATATCTTAAATGTCACAGTACTAATCCTTCCCACCATTTGCATTAAAAAAAGCAACTTTGCGTTAAAACGCAAAATAATAAAATGCTTAGGTACAATTTTTCATGTTGCATTCAATAAATTGCTATTTACATAGTCATGACTAAAGAGCTTGGCTAGTATGTGCAAATTATGAAGAACGTATTTCATTTGATGTAAAATTTTCTAAGCTTTATTTTTTTATTAAAAAATTTTTGGAGTCTGTCAAAGTAAATAACATGAATCTCCGTAAAACGCCTATTTTTTATTTGTCCATTTCTGTTATCAATGTAACTTGCAAAAGTTACGAAAAACTACTTCAATGGGCTTTCGTACATTTGAGTTATCTTTCTTAGTCTGGTCTTCTGAAGTGTTATTCATGTGTTTTACCTGACAAAAACTTATCTCAGCCACATTTAGAGAAAACTAAGAACGGCTTCGTCATATCATTTAGGAATTAAACCGCAGACAAAAGTAAGATTTTATACCTTTTTCTTTATTCTTGTGTGATTTGGGAATGCAAACAAATAATATCACGTGTGATGTAAATGTGCCGCCTTTCCGGTGTGCCTTTTTAATACACATTTTATTTGTTTTTATCAATGTTATTGATACTATCAAATTGAGATATCATAGTGACCGATTGTTTGATATTTATCTCATTTACTGCTCATTATAAGTTTAACAGCGTATAAAATGCATTAATATAATAATCTATGGTAAACAGTTAGTGGCATAATTTAGACATTGTAGTCTGCTAGTAATTTCAGTTTTTATCATCAGATTTAATACATTTGTTATTATTTTAGTTATAAGAAGTTAATATTGTCATTTGTTTGTAAAAAATTCTGTGTTTATGATGATGTAATTTAAAAGTATATAAATGTTGTTCAACTTTGTGTGTGTGTGTATAAATATAGATTACACCACAAGATCCCGTTCATTACCATATTTCATCCACTAGAGATACTTAAATTTTAAAATTTTAATTGCGAGGCTTGCCGAGCATTTTCAGATTTTGAAATTTAATTATCGAGAGTGGATAAAATATGGAAATAAACGGGATAAAGTGGTGTAATCTTTTTCTCTAATGATCAATGATAAAGACCGAGAATTGTATTCCGAATAGATTTGGCGGGAAATAGCACGGGGCTATCTAACGGGTCAAAACCGGTTTAAACTTGCCATATCATTAGAGAATTCATTTTTATACCCCGCCACACGTAGTGGCGAGGTATAATGTGATACCCTCTGTCGCCTGTCCGTCCATCCGTCCGTCTGTCCGTCCCCGACAGTTTCCGACTGATAACTTGTGAAAGAAGAAAACATAAGCTCTTCAAACATGGTATGTAACTTGTTTTACCACAAAACTCAGGCCAAGTTCGATTTCATATGGCAGAATAAAGGGTACTTTACTAATTTGCATAGCGGCCATCTTGTATCTCTTGCTTGTCGGCCATGTTTAGTTGAAATGCATAGGTGAGATATTGAAATTTTGCAAAATTATCTAATAATACACTTCAGAACATATTCGTCCGCATCTAGCAAGAATCTACACTCTGTTTACGTCTACTCTATAGATAAATACTTATCTGTAATAATGAAAATTTCCGACCAATTACATTTGAAATTCGAAGCGGGATCATGACACTTTGACTGTAGAAGCCATTGTAAAAGTAAAAACTGCCGAGTAAAGTATCTTTGACAGAAAAATACACATCAAAGATAAATATGTAGCAAATTTGTCCGCATAAGACTGTGAAATAAAACTCGCATATATTCTTAAACAGTTGTCCTTTTTTTAACTTACGCGAGAAAATTTGCGGCTAAATTAAATTGAAAATATGTAATTCCAAGCTTTCCAGCGACGGGAAATCCTTCTTCAGACTGGTTTCAACCACAATTTCTATGTTTTAAAATTCCCACAACAAAAACTTTTCATTACGGAAGATAACATCAATACAGTTCTTTTGAAACAAGTTGGTTTATTTCAAAAAGCAAAACCTGGACTTGCTTATTTAAAAAAACAGCGAATACCCAAACCCGGTACATTATTGTTAGGTCAGAAACACGATCATGCCTTAAAAGCAGACGGGTGGATAGTGAATCAATTATCCTTAAAAATTCGATATAAGAAATAAAATTATGATATGTCATTATGATATATTAATATTTTTCATATCATTTTTTTTATCAAAAACTACATTCGATCAGTAAAACAATAAAAATTGAGTTATAGTATAAACGTTACGGATGAAACGGTTAAATCACTTATATATTTCTAAGACGGCCTACAGACCAGTCATGGGTAAAAAAAAAGAGGATTAGCAAAACTAAACGAATGTTTTTTTTTTTCTTTTTTGGTTAATATTTGATTAATACACAAGTCAAAATGACTTTGCAGAAATTGTTGAGATTTAAATACCCTTAACTTTTGCCATGTAAAACTTATCATAATCAAAAGTACATTGTACCTTTTACTACAATTTTTATAATTCAACATATACCCAACTATATTACCTCGTCTTGACCAGATTTGTTGCTGCAACTTCAAAAAATTTATTAAAAAATGTATTTACAAAGGCACCGAAAGGTAATAAATTAAATATGTTTACACTTATCATATTATGAAGAGTTTGCAAATCTGTCGACTCTGTGATAACCATCAAGGCCGACCGGAATTTTGGGTTGGCGTAGATATTCTCACCATTCGTCGGGCTTATTTTTACCAGCTCCACGTGGTGGATTATTTCCGCTTTCAACCCTCCCTTTTCCGCCAGCCCCTCCGAAATCGTGATTTGGGTTTCCAGCATCTTAGCTTGATGAAAGTCTTCACGTCCTGTTGTGTTTTGGGCTTGATAATCATTGTGCCAAATACCCAACCAAAGGCCTCCCGCTTGTCCTCAACCACGATAAGGTCTGCTTCTTCAATGCTTTGTTTCACCTTCTCAGCCAGCTGATCTTTCTTCAGCCGTGAGATATTGGTGACCCCCCTCCGCCTTGCAATGGCCTTGAGCTGCTTCCTGGTGAATACTTCCCGACGTTTGAATTTCCGGTTGGCAAACCGACTCGATAAGCCGAACCAAGTCGAGCTTATTTTTCCTGCTACATGTATATGTGCACGAATATGATCATGGGTACACCTTAACCCTTGCCCCAAAAAATGTAATTTTTTATTCCTTTTGGAAATTCTTACCTCTAAAACTATATACGAAGTAAAAGGTTTGAAAACAAGGAATCTAGCAAAACCAACAATTGCATTAGAAAATTATCAGAAAATATTTAAATCAGCACTTTTCCCCCCAAAAAGGGTAAAATTTCATACCGGAAATGTTACATGCTAACAACAGCAATTTTAAAATGGCTCAAAATTAAATGTTGTTATGAATACAAATGAAACACGCATTAAAATGATTAAAATTAATTCAAAAGTCACCAATTCCATTAATTTTTTTCAATAATTCATCCATATTTAGTCAGAAAATTATCTTCAAAGAATATAAAACTGTTCATAACAGTGGTGTCCAAGATTCGTGCTAAAATAGAATGTCATTTATTTCAAAATCTGTTTATCATTACCTTTCAAATTCTACAGTGTTTGGTTCCGTTTGAATGAATATTGCTTACAACAGTCAAATTTATGTACAATTTCCAACAGGGCAATTGTTTTGCTCAAAATATCAAAAACGATTTTCATGGTGTCCAGTTTATTATGAACATAAGAACCCTTCGTAAAATTGTAGGCGATAAACATTTTTCTCCCCCTTAAATTTGAAATGGAACCTTCTGATACACATAAAGTGATGACATTGTTGTCATAGTTGTGTTAATGCACAGAAAGATGTAATGTCACTAAGAAGTGTGGTGTCCACCTTGGGAAATCAATAGTTATGAACAGAAGGAATAAAGAAGGGATGTTTAATTTCAATTTTCAGCATTTAAACTTATAAAATACATGTTTTATAATATATTGGTGGAAGACTTGTATATATCAAATCTAATAAATGTGGCTTTATGTGGTAAAAACTTTGCAATGAGCAGAAAAACTATTTTGTGTGCAGAAATGGAAGAAAATGGTGTCCCAAAGTTATGAACAAATAATTTCTTTTTTCAAATAATATGAAAATAAAGCTTCTTGCAAAGCTGATGAATTAAAAAATAAATGTAAATATGAAAAATTTCTTGCTTTTGATAGAATACTGAGATAAATTTGCTAAAAAAGGCTTGATAAAAGTTACTATGCATGTTCATAACTCTGAACCCTATCCATAACAGGTTCCTATGTTCTGAATATTTTATTCAGTGTATATTTCAATAAGCATTAGTTAAAAAACGAAAATTGATTCACAGGGCTATAATATATTATGATATATTCAATTATAAATACAACAAGTCATTTTTTTTTCTTGCATTTTGTATAAAAACTAAGAAATTTTATTGTTCATAACAGACACCAGTGTCTTCTGTTATGAACGACAGTAGTTTCATTTCTAATTGATCACTTTTGGCAATAAACAAACGAATAAAGCAATAATATTGACCAGAACTTACATTTGATAAAAATAGTATCCTGTAATCATTTGAAATTTTTCATACATTATGTAATTTTGCAAAAATCTTCTGTTCATAACTAGTTATGAACGTCATATTTTTGTAACTTATTTAAGTGAAGATGATCCATTACCTTGATTTAAACTGTTGTAAGGTATTGTTTCCATCATTTTGTTTACATTTCACGTGATTAAAATTAGTAATCCCTCCTTCATGGAAAATAGTAAAATGTTTCTTTGACGGACTTTCTGTTCATAACGGTGTCCAAAGATTTTGTGTTTCCAATCTCCGATTGCATCCAAAGAACATATTGAAATGCATAGCTTTGTTTTCAGATAGTTCCCTTAGATAGATAACAAACATATTAATGATAATATGTTTGATCATTATAACCTTTTTTAGCTAAAAAAGGACACCAGTTATGAACAGAAGAAAAAAAATATTTAACGGTTTTAAATTAAAATATAGAAAAAACCTGAATATCTCTTGCTCTGTAATTTTAGAAAATAAATCTTTGAATATTTAACTTAACAAAAATACCGGAAATTTTACATTTTGAGGACTTTGATTTTTTAGTCATTTTGTAACACTTTGTGACCCATGATCATATTCGTGCACATATCGCTTCACCCCTCTGCCTCCTTGACGATTTTCCAAAGTTTCCCCATGATCAGCCACAGTAAATTTCCCTCGGATTTGTTGATCGGCGTCTTGCCGCGGGGTATGTCTATCTTTCCCCAGTTTGCC